>JAEANM010000776.1:0-32395 GCA_017656035.1 Myanophis thanlyinensis
AATAAATAAATAAATAAATAATGCACAAAAGGAAAACATTTAACAATTGTAAAAATACGTTCTGTCTGCAAAAGTGAGGTGGTGGCTGTCTGATGTAACTGGCAAGGTCTGCATTACTGTATTTTCAGCAATATAATTTGAGATTAGGATACAGAGGCAGAAGTTAGTATCTGATAGAAGCAATCCTGCAAGCAAGGAGAGAGCTGTCTCTGCAGAATATCCTGCTGTGCTACTTCAATTTACTTTTTTGAGTGGTGATCACACTTGTAAACTAATCATTTGATTGTGCCCACCCAACGAGGGAGTGTCCCACTGGAGGTGGTTGATGAATTAAGAAGCAGTCCCACCTCCCCACCCTGCGCATTCTGCTCCATCCCTCCCCATCTTTTAATTATAACTTTATCTTTCATTATAATTCCATTTTTACCAATTTAGAAATATGTATCTTCTATGCTTTTAATGTTTTTAATGCTGTAAACTGCCTAGAGTAACTTCTAAATGAGATGGGCAGAAAACAAACAAATAAATAATATGCATCTAATGAGAAGCAAATCCCTATTCTCATATGTAGTCTTACGATCTGTTGGCTTTTTCTGTATGTTTGTGAATTATGATTTTGGCCTTCCTACTTGGAAAAAATGCCACGAAACATGATCTGATGTCTGTGTAATAGCATGCATAAGTTGTGCTATTACAGGTAGTCCTCGAGTTATGACCATAGTTGAGCCCAACATTTATGTGAAACATTTCTTAAGTGAGTTTTGCTCCATTTTATGACTTTTCTTGTCACTGTTGTTAAATGAATCATTGCAATTATTACGTTAGTAACACAGTTGTTAAGTGAATCTGGTTTCCCCATTGATTTTACTCGTCAGAATGTTGTATCGCATAACCTATGGACACTGCAATGTCATAAATGTGAGTCAGTTGCCAAGCATCTGAATTTTGATCATGTGACCATGGGGATGCTGCAACAATCGTAAGTGTGAAAAATGGTCATAAATCACTTTTCAGTGCCGTTGTAACTTTGAACGGTCACTAAATGAACTGTTGAAAGTCGAAGAGTGTACATCATTAAAAAAGAAATGAATATTTTTATGCAGTATGTTAATTATGACTTTTTAATAAATTTAACTGCAAAATCTGGATTACATTTTAGAATATTATTACATCTAACAATTTATTCTAAGAATCAGTAAAAAAAACATATTTTAAGCATCATAGCATTCCAAAATAAGTTGTAAAACACACACATTGCTCCAAATGACTTCATCATAGCCTATGGATCTCAGTACTGATATATTGAAGATAATCTACCTGAGAACTTCCAGTGTTCTCTCCTATGTTGTATACTGCCCTTTCCTAGTTTTGCTCGTGTGAACAATTGTTATTGTTTTGAGGTCACTTGCCCTATTTCAATGCTTGTTAAAATATATCCTTGGCTTTTCCTTTAGTGGCTCGCTTGCTTTGTCCTGCATATTCAACCCTTTGCTAAATTATGGTGCTAATATGATTATTAATTTGTGACTTTTTTCTGACCTCTAGTAATTGATCTTTGGGTCTTCTTTTTATCCTGGTCATCTTCCAGTTTTATAATCTCTAATCTTACATTCCATTGCCTTATCTTTCTGTATGGAGCATTTCTATGCAAAAAAAAAAAAATGTTTACCATAATCAAAATAATCAATAATCAAATAACGTGATAGTTCTCCTTAATTTTCTCCAGTTCTCATTTTTCCCAATATCTGGTTCAATTATTCTTCCTCTTTCAAAACTGTCATAACTGATTTTTTTTTAGACATACTGTAGCTCTGAATTTTTGTTACTCGCTTTCCATTCCCTTAGATGTTCAAAAATATTGTGTCTCCCTTAAATGACCCAATACTTTACCCTTCATTTATTTCTTCAAACATATAAGTTGTCCCTTGGAGTATATGCAACAATATTAACAAAACTATATATAAAACATTATTGGTTTCTATTATTGCTTTTTTATTCTGCCAATTAGTGTTATATAATGATAACCTTATTCTATTAGTCTTCCTTTCCAACATTCATTTGTAAACTCCTTTGCTGGCCATATGATCTTTCAAATAATGTTGACATGCAAAATTGAGCAGCTTAATGAACCATTTTAAAATATTGTCACTGAATGTGTCATAACTTAGAGAATGTTATGATGTTTAGACTATACAACAGTAGGAGGCAATTTTAGAAGCTTCATTGATTCAAACTGCAATTCTATATGGATTCACTTGTGAGTAATCTATACTGAACTCCATGAGACTGAACTGTCAGTTCTTTGTCATAGTTTATTTGCTGAGAATACCACACAGTCAATCAAGTATGTATTGGTTATTTTTGTGTGTGTCATATTTTAGGAAACCAAATGTATTGCTCAGGTTCCAGAAAAGAAAGATGTGGTAGAAGAGCCCAGTGACATAGAAGAAGGTGGACTAGATCTGACTGTGCAATTAAAGCCTGTCAGTTTCTATATTACGGACAAGAAGGAAATGCTTCAGCAATGCTTTTATATCATAGGGGAGAAGAAATTACAGAAGATGCTGCCTGATGTTTTAAAGGTAAAAGTATATCAGTTATAGCTGTGCAAATTCTTTTTAAAAAATGGTGCCTCACAATACACTGGAACACACACGAAAAAACTGATTAAAAAGCAAATATGTTTTTATCCATGAAGTGTACTGGTTGTGCACACCCATGCCAAGAATAACTTCTTAAATAGCCTCATAAGCCTAGAAAAAGATGCCGCTTTTAAAATTGTTCTAAAAAAGTGCTTTGTGTGGATATCTATGCACATTTAAGAGAAGACTGAGTGTATGTGTGTGAGTGTCTGTGTGTACATACACACAAATATGAATAAGATATGGCAAGTTAATAAAAAATTAAATACAGTTTAATATTAAATGTAATAATTTTAAACTCTTTTTATCACAATGATCAAATCACAGTGCTTATGGCATTGCTGCCATCTCTTATTTTTGAAAAAAAATAAATAAAGAAAAATAGTAGAAATAAAATGGTATCAGTTTATTATGAAGCTAGACTGCAAATCTGGGGCCGGGCAGGTAATCTGTGGTCTGTAGGATATGTTGGTTTTCATCCTTTGGTGATGGGTGGGTGAAAGAAATTCCCATATCAAATTCTGTATATGATTCTTTTAATGAGTCACAACCATGAAATAATCAGAGCAAAAATGTTACCTATATGAATCATATAATAATTGTGTTTGTAGAATATTCTGGAAAAATATCCATAGGTATCCATTTCATAATAAATATGAATAGCAAAAAGTTCAGTATGAGAACTATGTGCAATGCAATAAAAGCACCTTTATTTGATACCTATTTGGTTATTGTTTAGACGTGCATACATTTTGTTAGCACTTCAGCGTAGGGACCTTTTTGAAATATGGTAAATTGGGTAAAATAACATGGTTTAGTAAGCCAGAACTTAAGGGTATAGAATGTAGGATTTGCCAATTTGCTTTAAATCAGTTTTAAAGTTTTAATGTTAAACCGTCTCTCCATTATCACCTGGACAGACTACCTTTAATTTCTTATATTTTTCATATTCAAAAAGTAACTTTTTGCATTCTCTGTCTGTGGGTGTCATTCCTTTTTTCAGTTGAAGACAAGTGTGGCTTCAGTTTATTTTCCTCCAAATTGTTCCCCAACTCTGCACATTTTAGAAAACGTTAAAAGAAAAGGTTTTACCTACCATATATTTTTGAAAGGAAATTACTGTTTTCTGTTTGTTATCTATTCCTTATTGCAATATCACACCAACATTTAAATACTTTCAGAACCAGACATCCCTATCTCGGTTTTACAACCCTGCCAATTACAGTGTTGTTTTTTTTTACTGATTAAAGAAGTTCTCACTGATTCATCAAGAAAGCTGTAATTGATTAACCTGCCAATTAAACTCTGCACCGTTATTTGGTGTGCATCTTATATAATTGTAAGATGGTTCAGTAGTAGTTTATATGGATTAAATAGTTCAGCTATTAAGACTGCTGTAAAGGCAGCTAGTGTTTATATATTTGTATATGGATGTATATTAATAAATTCTGTGGTATAAATGCTGATGTACAGTCCTTGGGATAAATCAGAGTGGAAATGTAAATAACGTTAATTACTGTGGCATATGGAATAATGTAATATATAATTACAGCTTTTCCAAGGGGATATTGAAATTTTTCTTTAATTGGACATAACACCAGATAAGAATGTGGCAACCTGGCAGTTTATAAATAAGTCATTTATAATTAAAGAACATACTACTCCCAAAGGATTTTTGACATCTTTGCCTGGAAATAACTAACTAGAAATCAGAAGCAAGCAAGATTTAAAAATAAAACTGAACAACATTAAGGTGTTACTATTCAGTGTTTCTTAAGAATCTTGATGAAGCTTTCAGTAGGTGAGAAAGGCACTAATACTCAGTTGTGGCATCCTAAATCTACCTCTGTTTGTCTTTACAATAATTACTTTTGTAAAATTGTTTTAAAACAAAAATATTTTTAATTAAAATATTTTAAAAAAAAGGACAGATCAGCAATTGTAAAACTTTTCAGCATACCCGTCCCGTCCCCCCCCCCCCCAAAAAAGGGGGGAATTCCTGTTTAAAAGATTGCAATAGAGATAGATTTGTGTCAAACTTGGGTCTACTGGGAAAAAGTTGAGACTGTTGGCATGGTTTCAATGAGTGAAACTGCTAGACATTTGTGGGATTTCTTGACCCCTTAACTGTTCTGACAATTAAAAAAAGCTACACCTCTAATATTGAAGATGCTTTGGGGCCAGGAAACACATTGGAATTTTGAGTATCCAGAATGGCTGCCCTATGATGTCCATTCATAAAATAGCTATGGTGATGATTGCAAGTTCCAAATCTAATTCTTGCAAGGGCAAATTACTAGGGATGAAAAAATAGTAACTTGACCATGAAACAGTTTAACTGAACCTAATTCATAGTTCATTTTTATTATTCACTTGCACTTACCCCCAAACATTTTTTCTCTTTAATCAACGGTTGCTGTATAAGATACATCCCAACGTGTATCTTTTGCATCAAATGTGGATCCCAACACATTCTCTCTGTTTTATATATTACTGATACATAAATTGCATATTTTTCCACATAACTTTGTTTTCTCTGTAGTCCCCTCTATTACAGTCTGGATCATTTTGTTTTCAGTGAAAACAGTTAGTCAATAGAACAGCTTGCATTCCAGAGTTGTGGCTATTCCATTGTTGGTGGTTTTCAAGAAAAAAATGGCCAACCATTTGTCTGAGATGGAATAAGGGCTCCCGCCTAAGGCAGGGAGTTGGACTAGAAGGCTTCTAAGGGTCCTTCCATCCCTATGATTCCATGATTCTACTGGATTGTTTATGGAAAACGTGTGTTTAATAACACTAATTACTTATGTCAATAAATATAAATTGGTTATATTTTTAAAAAAATTAGCCACTTTAGAGAACTTTTTGAAATCATCTAAAAACACCAGAACAAGTGGAGTTCTAGTATATTGAGCATAGTTCATTATATTTTATATGTTTCTCATTTAATCTAGTATATGTATTTTAGATTGATAAAAATAATATATAATTACATATATGTTTAACTTTTTGGTCAATAGTTTAATAAATATTTATCATGATTTAATAATGTATTAGGTTTATATATTACCATTTTAATTGTATTCCTTCTGTTCAAAACATAATATTCAAGTTCCAAATCATGCATATCTGGATTCCTATTATTTTTACATTGTTTTATGACACCATTTCATTTTAATATCACTATTTAAAGCCAACTTTTCAGTTCCTTGTTTTAGTGAGTTTTGATTTAATTAGTAATTCATTACAGGATTTTTAGTTTGTTTCAAGCATGTTTAAATTTGGCTTATCTAAAATATCTCTTGTTTTAATTATTGTATAGAAACATTTTTTTTTTATTTAATTTCCTTAGAACTGTTCTATAGAAGAAATTAAAAGGCTTTGTCTTGAACAATTGGACCTTATGTCTGAAAAGAAGTTACTGAAAATTCTTGAAGGTAAATATCATATATATTGAACTGACATTTGGATTGCCTATTCTAAAATTTGAGAGTAACAACTATTGAAGACTAGATGAGAACAGCATTGTTTCAATTAAGAACATTATAAATATGTTTGTAGTAAAAAACTATATATGTGTTTGATGTAACTTTTACTGAATTCAGCAGGATTTATTTGCAGATCATATATATGATGTGGAAATATACATATATGATTAAAACCTATGTGTCTTTCTAGACATCAATTATAGTTACTAAAATCAGAATTTAAATACCTGAATTAGAGACGACAAGAGTTGAAGCCCTCTATTTTATGTGGTGCTATTAGATTAATTATTGAGTTTCAGACAACGGAGTAATTCATACCAAGAGGAATCAGTAGCCTTTGCTTTAAGTATGCAAAATAAATATGCTTTGCTCAGAATTGCAAAGTTTGATCATTTTGATTCTATGTGTATCTAGATATATTTGCATCACCTTGAAAAAAAAGAAACAGCTTTAGTTTCTGTCAACTCATATATAGGATCATATAGGCTTCCTTTCCTGCAGAAGAACAACAAAAAAATTTAGGAGGAACCAGAAGAGATTTGGAAACTAATGGTACTGCAAAGTAGAACGCAGCAGGAAAAGTGAGAAAGAAGTGACTCCTATTGTTGGGTTATTTTTAGCTTTTGATCTCGCTTAGGGCTCCCCCAAGCACTTTACATGTGAGCCATGGCAAGAGTGAGGCTGAAAGGCATAGGCAGGTGAAGGAGCAGAGAAGTTTTTTGGGAAATAACTGTCTATTATTTGGTCTATTTAGTAATAGTATTTAGTAAAGAAGCTATTTTAAACATTGAGTTAACTTCCAATTCAAATCTCTTTCCTAAATCAGGTGATACATGTTGGCTCATGTCACATTCCCAGTTCAGCTGGGAACAAGAGTAGATTCTAGGACAACTCGGTGTGACCAACTCGCCATGGACAACTCACTGCAGCCAATTCGATGCAGCCAACCGGCCATGGCCAATCTGTGGCAGGACGACTTGTGGCCAACTCACCCTGGTCCAACTTCCTGCGGGACAATTCAACAATTCAATTTAAATATTTAAAATAAATAGAATTTTTATTTCTATTTTTTCTATTATTTCTATTTCTATTTTTATTTTAATATTTGACATTCATTCATCCTATCCCTCCTTTTGCATCCATTCTTTAATGATTCTATTCCACCATTTCTTCAATATTAATGTAACTCTTGTACCCCAGCAAGTTGTCCTGTGGCAAGTTGGCCATGGGGAGTTGGCCATGTCGAGTTGCCCACACCAAGTTGCCCTAGACCCTACTGTTGTTCCCAGCTGAACTAGGACTGTGAAATGAGCCAATATGTACTCTACCATCTGATTTAGGGAAGAGATTTGAATTGGAAGTAACTCGGTGTTTGAAACAATTTCTTTACTTGACCAGGTTGCCAGAACCTTTGCCTCATTTTCTAAGACTGATTACTTGGACCTGTAACATGGTTTGTATACTAATCCTGTTCTTTTCTGCTGAGTTATTTTGCTGCTTGCTGACTCTAAAGATGATAAATCCTGTCACTGCTTCATTATTGTTCTTGCTTGGCTATATGTAAAACCTAGCAAATCCTATCTGCCTGCCAAAAAGCTCAGTCATCCTGTATAGGAGTTCAGCACTTTGGGTAGAAGGAACAAATGTCACGTAGCAAGTGATATAAGTGAAATTAGAGAAATGGAAGCCAGGAGACAATGTTTTTCTGTCACTGTTACTGTGATAGATTTTCTGAGGTTTTTTCCATATTCGTAACAATCCAGAAACTAAATAAAATGGAACTCTTCTGAAGAATGGTTGGTAAATAGTTCACTATTGCCATTTTTAGTTTAACTTCAAGTTATTTAAGTTGATTAATTATGTTATTTCAGTATTGATTTTGTTATTAGTTTATTCATTTTTATGATTATTATTTTAATTGTGTATTTTTTAATTAATAATTAGTTATTTTTTATTTATTTTATCTTTTATGTATGTTTGGGAAACTGCCCTGGGTCTCTTGATTTGGTGAAATGGTAGTAGAACAATTTATACTATATTGTACAAAAGTAGAATGAATGAACTATCAAATACGTTACAGAAAATTTTAAAGATGAGCATTGCCTGTCCTATGAGCTAAATCTCTACTTTAGCTATCTTAGCAGTGTTTATTTCACCATGAAGGCTCTCCATATTTATAGAGTTTAATCCCCAGAATCATCTGGACAGCTTAGTTGTTGGGAGTTGAAATTCATGCATCTGAAGGGCAAGAACCTGTTGCTAACTGAGACATTTGTTAAGGGAATTTTGCTCCATTTTATGACCTTTCTTACCACAGGTTACCAAAGGTTAAGTGAATCACTGCAGTTGTTAAGTTAGTAGCATGGTTATTAAGTGAATCTGGCTTCCCCATTGACTTAGCTTGTCAGAAGGTCACAAAAGGTGATCACATGACCCTGGGACACTGTAACCATCATAAATATGAGTCAGTTGCCAAGCATCTGAATTTTGATTATGTGACCATGTGGATACTACAATGGCCATAAGTTTGAAAAGCGGTCATAAGTCAATTTTTTTAGTGCCGTTGTAATGTTGAACAGTGTTGTGGCCCGCCAGTGGCCAGCAGAGCTGGTGGCAGACTCAGACTGTGTGGAGGTTGGGGAGGAACATGGGCCAGTCCTGAAGTCTGGAGAAGGCTCTGATGAGTGCTCTGCGTCAGAGGCAAAGATGGGGCCAGGGCTGTTTGACAGTTATCAGCTGCCTTCTGAGTCAGATATTAGTGGGGCAGAAGACAGCTGGAGCCTGTTCCCAATGTGTGCATGCTCAGAGTTGCTAGGAGAAAGGAACAGCTGAGGAACAAGGGCCGACTCGGGAGGAAAGGCACAGGTGAACGGTGAATGGCCTCTCCCATAGGGATTAAAAAGAGGAGCAAAGGGGAGAGAAGTTTGCAGGAAACAATTAGTTCAATTTATGAAGGTGAAGATTTGTTTCTGACTTTGTGCCAAGCTCCAGAGTGGTATTTGTGAGTTATCAGCCTGGCCCATCTCCAAGCCTGATAAAGGTTTGGAGTGTTTTATCAGGATGAGGAGTCTGTTTAATGATCTTGGGAGGCCTAGGTCAGAACAAAAAGTCACTAAATGAACTGTTGCAAGTTGAGGACTACCTGTACTGACATGCAATAACTATCCCTATAATTTCAAATTCAAGATTTGGCAAGTGATCAATATCAGAGATTGAAACCTAGGACTTTTTTTACGCAAAGTATGCCAAAAGCACTGAATTTTCACACAAAGTATGCAGAAAGCATCTTCTCCCTTATTCCTGTGTCTTACAGAAAGAAGAGCAATTCCCATTTTTTATATCTTCCAACTGTTCATCAACATTGTCTGTCTATGAAAATAGCCTTTCAGTTCATTCCTCAAGTATATAAACCAGCCCAATTTTCTGCCAGACCTACAGATAAAGACAAGGAAATTGTATTGCAGGACAGAATGAGAAACCAGTGCTGGGATTTGAGGAAGATATATGATTTGGATGAAATAAAGCCAAAGTCTGAATAGAAGTGAAGTGATGGCAGGTGTTGATAGAGAAGGTCAGTTACTGTAGGGAAAGCAAGATAGGACTAGAATATAAACATCAAACATCCATTTACTGTGTCCTTATGTAGCAAGCATAAATTCTATTTTGTAACTGCAGTATGAATAGAGATTTGCCAGTGCCCTTACTTGGCATCAAGGGCAGCTCCACCCACTAATGGTAGATGTGATTACTGAGACATTGTTTGGATATTGAATAGCTCAGCCCAAATTAGTGGTCCCAAATGTATAGATATGGGCATTTAAAGAAGCATGTTAATTAATTATACTATGCTTTTGTTGTGTGATACATTTATATATTCCTAAAGCAGCAGAGTCTTTTTTGAAATTGTGGATCCCCAATGAACACGAAGCAAAAAAGAGTGTTTGCATATGCAGCAGACAAATACAGCAATTGTCTATAACATAACTAGAATAAGGCACTTCTAGCAAGTGTAGGGAAATGTAGCTGGTATCTCTAAATATAGATAGATTTAAGATTTGAATTTGAATTTGATTAATATCTTTAGAGTCAGAGTTGCTCACAAATGTAATACTTTTTTCTTACTTTGCAAATTAAAAATCGAAGTTGTTTTGTGGGTATCTTTTATGTTCATCTTAATAAGAATGATTTTTGTTTATTCAAATTATATGGTTTCATAGTTCAAAATACCAAGGCAGTTTACAGCAAATTTAGAACTAAGTGCAGTATCAAATCTTAAAAATAACTAGGGACAATCACGCAGTGCCATAAAACATACTCTAAAGATTTCTCAGATTTTGTCTCACTCAATGTTCTGGCCCAATTCTTATGGGAATAGCCAGCTATTCAATGCTTTCTGAAAGGCCAACAGGATTCCCATTCATATTTTGGGAGATAAGCTGTTCCATCAAATTATTGGGTGGGATGGGGAGGTAAGCAGGCACCATGACAAGGAAAACATTATTTCTGAGTCCATCAGATAGCATTGCTTAATGGAGAGGACTTGGTGTCTAGCAACTCTGTTGGAATTCGTTGGGTTGGACTTCCCAGGTAAACCATACATGAAGCACAACTAGATGAGCTAAGTCTACTGTATTGTAAGATTACATTAACAGAATCTTGCAAGTCTAAAAATGCAGACTTCCTGTGTGACACTTTTAACTATTAGATCTGTTAGAGCAGGTCCTTTCTAAGTTTCTTTCCTTGACCATTCAACGATTGTGGGCTTTTGTCTTTCTTGTCTGATAGTTTCCCAGGCAGCATCTCTTCTCCCCTTTTCTCAAGATTATCCATGCATTCCATTATATGTTGGGACAGGCAGAATTAGTAAGAGACAGATGGTTTGCATATAACTCAACCGTATGCCATGAAGAGGTTTATAGATCGCAACATTTTTAATTGAACCTGGAAGCTTATTGCAGTTCACAGAGAGGTGGATTAACATGGGCATATCAAGATATGCCCATAACTTCCCATGATGCCACATTCTGGACCAGCATATAAGTCTGAGTGGTCAGATCAGGAGTGTCAAACTGGTGGCCCTTGGGCCATATGTGTCACATGCAGGCCACACCCACCCCAGCTCCATGAAGGGAAAAAATGATATGTCATGTGATGGCAATGTGACATGATGAGTTGACACCCATGGGTCAGATGATAACTTACTTAAAGATAAAACTTTGCCTATGCTTATTAACAATAGTTCTGCAGGGTTCCATGTTGAAGATAATAGAGAGTTCTTGTGCATGAAGAATAGCTATAGCACTTAGACTTATCTACTGCTTGATAGTGTTTTATATCCTTCTCTAAATGGTTTTCATATTGCCCCCAACAATCTGGGTCCTCAGTTTACCAACCTCAGAAGGGTGGAAGGCTGAGTTAACCTTGAGTTGATGAGAATCAAACTGCTGGCAGTCGGCAGAATTAGCCTGCAGTACTACGAGGGCTATCCACAAAATAGATTACGTTTTGCGATAGAAAAAAAAACAAAGTGTAGAAATATTTTTTATTATATACACTTGAAAGTGACACTTAAATACTACTTTTCAACATATTTACCGAACAAATTGAGGCACTTACAACATAGCGGTGAACAAGCTTTGTAATTCCACTGTCATAAAATTCAGTCGCCTGAGACTTGAGCCAGTCAATGGAATGCATTGAATGATGAAACAAGTGGGAGTCGCTTGGAGCAATATCATGTTCATCATGAACGTTAGTTCGGCCATTTTTAAATTTAATGCACCATTGGCGCATTCCACCTTCAGTGATGATGTTGTCTCCGTACACTTCACACAGTTGCTGAAAAATTTCAATCGGTTTATGGTTTTTTGCCAACAAAACCTTATCACTGATCGCACCTCACAACTGGAGGGATTTTCAATTGCAGCACACATTTCAAACGTTTGCTGTGAAATAACGGGCAACGATACAAACCTCCCACTAGCACAACTAGATGCAGACTGAGTGGCAGACACACAGACCAAAGATGGCCGCGCTAGCTCTGCCCCTTCTTGCTACAGACGAAAACGTAATCTATTTTGTGGACAGCCCTCGTACATTCTAACCACTGTACCACCACAGCTCCTGACATAAATATGTGGTATTTTTTCCCTTGGGTATAAACATGGAGCAACTACTAGACAGATGATGCTTATCTTAAAACAGCCTGCTATTCTTCTAGGAAACATTACATCTTGGAAGTTGGCAGTGCCTCTTATTGCCAACTGTCTATAAAATGCAGATATTTCCTTTACTGATTGCAATTAGAGATTGCTTATTTCAAGTCCCCTTTTGAAACAGATGGACTATCTCTTCTTAACAGTAACAACAATATTTATTGGTGAATAACATTAAGACAGAAAAATGCTACCAAAATATAACATCTCACATTGACATTTTATTTTAAGGTGAGAGTGGGGCAGATTCTGACAGTGATGAGGAGATCAATAGTGCTGAAGAAAAGACAATAGTCGAACCAGCCAGTCAGTAAGTAATTGCCATAAATTATTTATATTTGTTCTTAGATAGTTTGTTTTAATTTTGTCTTGTATTAAAAATTCAGTTGGAAATACTTGTAAAATGTCAGAAAAATTCCAGCTAAAACTTTGTCAAAACATTGGATGAACTGTAGAAATGTTGGTGAAAATTTATGAAATCTTGCTGCAATATGACAAATGAACAACTGTTGTGGATATTGCAAAAATCAGAGAAATGAAAGCCTGCAAAATTCCATATAAAGCATCAGTGAGCTCTATGGAATGTGCAAATAAACATAATCAAATCATGACAAAATGTTGTGAAACCCTGATGAAAATACCCGAAAAAAATAAAGGACTGCAATGAAGATTAATTCTATAATTGTTTCCTGTTATTTTCCAAAATGTGATAAATAGTAAATGTTTGAGAGTATTTGCTCTGATTCAATTAAAATAGTACTTTTTAAAATATTTATCTTGCACAATGGAACCCTACCTACTAATAAATAACGTTTTGCATTTTTATTTTTATTTTTATGGTATTCCCAATAGTGCTTTTTAATTGAACTTAGATTAGATATTATTAAATCAAGAAGTAAAATTGCCTATCTACTAGATTCAAATATTAGAATTCAGATATTTCTGATAGGTATTTTAATCAGCTGTCCAGAATTGTTAGGAATCAGGCTGCATTCAAATTTGATAATACATCGATCACCTCTTCATATGTGCCATATGCTTTTCCTTTAAAACAACTTTTTTTCTTGATTGCATATGTGTACAATGAACTTATTTATGTCAAAATAAATCCTAATGTTTAATATTGTTTCTCTGAATGTACATAAAATTGCAGTCTTCAATTGGGAATCATTGCATTCTGAACTGCATTCATAGGAGGGAATGGCATTATAAGTATTGAACTTGATCTTGAATTGTAAACTTTGATACACCTGGGAGGCAGAAAGGTACACATTCCAACAGTATCCCTTGTAAAGAGATTGTGTTACTTCTCAAATTATAATCATTTTGAGTTATCTGAGGTCCTTGCTAAAATACATCTTTTATAGATCTGATTTCTCTTTCTGCCCCTCCAGTCTAATATAAGCCTATAGTTGACTTGTTTAATGGGAGTTATACAACTTCAAAAGATACACATATATGCTAATATGACAATTATAGAGCTATTGTAAAATCATAACAGGAAAGGAAGAAAAATCGTCCTAATGTAAGGCATTTTACCTTCATTGGCTTTTCCATGTGGCTTTGAAATGTTTTTTTGTTTTTGTTTTTAAAGAAAAAAGTGACCAGACAATATTTAATAAAGTCTTTTGATGTAAATAAATATGGGGGATATTATTTTTAGAATATAGTAGATTGTTAGAAAGCAACATTTTCCCAGAAATAAATACTTGTAATGAATCTCTGTCAGCAGTTAGAAATGAATTGTGCAATATGATCTTAAAATCTTGAATAATATTCATTTATGTAAAAAGGCATACTGTAATAATTACTTTTTTAGTTGGCGTAGTTTGGTTAAAATGAAAATTAAGTGGGAAATGTGGTCCCTAAAATTTATACTATTTAGCCACAAGATGGCAGAAAATGCATGCATATTAAAAGACCAATTGCAGCCCTACATCAGAAATTCTATATGTGACAGCAAAGAATTGCTCAGCGTTAGTGTTTTGGACAACACATTGTCTTATTAGTATATGTACAGTTCTGTTCTGCTGAAGTGGTTGATAGAAACCAGGTACTACATTTTTCTTCCAGATGGTTTTGTATCAGACTCTTCAGTTGTCAGAAAAATGACAGAGCTAAATAGGTCTGCTGTAACCATTTCCATGACCTCTACTGCAAGCCATGTTATTAGAACTAAAGAAGTTACTGTGTGGCTCCTGCTGAATGAACAATTTTGAGTCCCAAATGAAATTTGCCAGCAAGTTTCGAGGAAGAAAAAACAGTATTATTTTGGAACCTATACCCTTGAGTAGTTTCTTCCACAATAAAGTAGATTTTGCCCAACCATCCTTTTGGTTTGCTGATGAGGAGTGCTTGATTATAGCATTACCATCTAATTCAGGAATTGAAGTCTTTACCCTATGTTCAGATAGAAAAGAGGAAATAATGTATGAAAAATCCATTTTTAGTCTGGTTGTAATATACTTTGATTAGTTGGTATTTAACTTTGTATTGAAAGGGTACTGCAATTTTAAGGACGTTGCAATTTTAATTTAATTCTAATGAACTATTTGTATTTCCAGCTGTGGGATAATTTCAACACTATGTTACCACTGATGTTTTGCATAATTAAAATAAGTAGACATAGGTAAAAGTCCTTTAAATGGTATGGTATTGATATGATATTGTTATTTTACAAACAAGGAATCCAAAGGCATCTAAAATATTGCCAGAAGTATTATGGTACAAGATTATTCCATGATAAAATTGTTTGAAGTGCAGAAGAATCTTTGCTGTTTTTGTTTAACTCTGACCTGCAGTGTCATTGAGTGTTTTGATTGCGTATGTATATTAACATAATATGTACTTTGCAATTGTTAGACAAAATAATTCAGGTGTGAAATTACTTATATAAATATAAAATAATTTTATGACTAAAATGCTCATTAAGCTCAGCAACTGCACTAGCCTACTTTGATTTAAAAATCGGGTGGAGAGTTGTATCCTGTTTTCTCAAGTGTGTTTTATAGTCTTTCTTTTCCATAACTGCTTTGTATAAAGACAATTAAACAACAGATAAGGTTCCTCCATTTAGCAGTTTCCCCTCACTGTACAGTAGAAATCTTCACATTAAGGTGAAAGCATGTTAAAATCTCTGTACAGTAGAAATCTTCACATTAAGGTGAAAGCATGTTAAAATCTCTTTAAGTTGGCCTCTCATCAACTCCTTAGAAATAACTCTTTAGTTATTTTTCTTTCAGTTCTGTATAAACTGTCAAATGTATAAGGCTATTTTAAAGAGATGTCCTTGCCACAGTTTTTTGCTAGCCTTGTTGCAGATTGAATAATTGCCTTTTCTGAAATCATTTTTCAGTTTTGAGAATAAAGACTAATTTAATGTTAAAATGTATTCTTTACCATCACTGTGATTGTAGCAATGGTATTAGCAGTTGCAAATGTAGCATTGAGCAGCACTGCATGTAAGGTTTGAATTTGGTTCTTTATTCAGCAGTGGGTTTTATGTTTAGTTCTTATCCAACACAGTGGGCTTATTTTTAGGCATCCTAGTTTGATCCTAAAATTGCTTGCTGGGGAAACTTTCAATCCTATCTAATGTAGAAAGAATTAACTTTCAGATTCTGCTTCTGAAGGTAGTAACACTAGACAGATTCACTGCTGGAGGCTTTGTGGGCCTGCCATTCATAAAGGTAATTGTTTTCAGATGTTTTGTAGGTTATTAGTCCTTTTGAGTTCTTCAGTCAGACTTCTTTAGGACTTAAAATGCTGAAGGCCATTCTGGGAAGATGGAGCTGGGAAAGCATTTTATTAAGAAGTCAGAGATGGATTTTTTTTTCTATAAAGGGTCATAACCTATTCAGAGAATAGGTGTAGCACATATCTTTGGGCTGAGGTCATTGATCAATATATCACATATTACTCTATGCAGAAAATACTAAAACTATTGATTGTCATCCCTTGCAGGAGTACGGACAACCAAGCAATAGTTCAGGTAGTAAATAAGCTTACTATATTCCTGGACTCATTAGGTTGTGTAGTTGCAAAGAAAGGAGAACCTTCCTCTCTTTTTTAACCATTATCTGAAATAAAGATTTTGAGTGGAAGCTACTCTCCTTTTTTTCATACTTATTAAAAAAAAAATAACCTTTTTCACATTTAGTTATTTTATTTAATATAGTTCATATAGTGCACTTTCAATGACATAGGGTCTTCTTCTTATGCCCAAATAATATCAAAATATATTATGCCTTCAGAAGCCTCTAAAATAATTCTGTAGATTCATTGCATCAAGTTTTAGCTTTATCCAGCTTGGTTCCCTCCAGGTATATTGGGACCATAAATTCCTAATTCTCAAGCTGGCTTGGAATTCTGAAAGTACTTGCCTTATCAGATCCAGAGGGAAAAGTAGCAAGCTAGGGAAACTAATGTAATTTTTTCTGAAATCTGTCAATATACCATATATGCTTCATTGTATTGCAATTATTCATGATTATGTCATTACATAAATCAAGCAATAACTTAGAGTGCTAAGCAGGTATTGATATATTTGAAGTGCTTATTTTATAATTATAAAAGGCAAACTGATTTAAATGTGCTCTTGTTCTCAGGCAAGACAATAGCATAGATTCTACTTCTTCTTTGAGGGAAGAAAACAAATCGGAAGGGCTGGATTCAAAACAAGGTAGGGGTTTGGAAAAAATCAAACTGTTTTGTGTTAGGTATCCTGAATATAGAAGAGGAGATAATGTGATGTGACTGAAAATTGGGTGGGTGAGGAACTTTTTGTGCATATATATTGTATGTATTGTAAAGAACCATTAGCACTACATATTTATTTTGAAAAATATATGTTATAAAACTAGTTGTTAAGTAAGGAGGACAACAGACAAAGGTGAATTGTACATTCCCATCAGGTAAACTCAATATTCATAATGCCAATTTTTTAACTGTGATTTTGACTATGAATTTTTCGTCCCGGTAGAATATAATGGAGTGAACAGGTGAACTTCAGTAGCAGCATTGTTATCGTTTCATATTAATGAATAGTTTTCATTTAACCATACAGGAAAAGGAAAATGGTGTTCTAATCTCACAATTGTGATGAGGATAAACTCCATCCTTTACTACTCCATAGACCTAGGTCAAACTTTATTCTTTCCCCCAGTTGTGTGAATTTCAGAACCCAGAATTCTCCTCAGATGGCCTATCTATCTCATATAGCATTTTTAAGTCTACCTATCTGATACCTCAGATTTGTGGAAGCCTGACCTAGAGTTTGGAAAGTTGACAGGAACCATGTTTGTTAGAAATTGTGGGGAAGAGGATAATTTATTTTGTTGGCGGCAATTGGTACAAATTCAGTAAGAAATTCCATCTATGGGTTTGTTTGAATTTCAACAGTTCCCCGTCTATTTTGGGATGATGATAAACTATATCATCCAGTGCAATAAACTATAGGATTGGATTAAATAAGATCTTATTAGGATACATATTCCCACTAATTATTTTTTTTAGAAATACATGCTTCTGTTCCAGCCAATAAAGAAAATTTGACTTGAAAAGAATAGAATTATGAGGCAATCAAGCTTTAGTAAAATGCTGTGACTTTCTAAAGACTAGTTTAAATACTGCTTTTTTGCACTAGGGTATGACCTTTGAGTTGACATGTTTTCTGCAGATTTGCTCCCTTTCTTTTCTGCTATCAGGGAGAATTGATGACTTCTTGCAGATGATTACTTCTTTGTCCTTTTTATGACTTTATCAGCCACCGTTTCATGATGGCTTTAGGCAATGACAACAGTGCTAGTCAGGATGTTAGGTTTTAAGGAGCTTGGAGAATGTGCAAGCATAAAATGGCAAAACTTAGTAACTGTTCTTATTCTACACTGTGATGCTGAAGATGAAAAATACAAAATCTAAGAAAAAGTGATTCAGGGAGAGAAATTAAGAACCCGGAAATAAATTTCACAATTTTAGTTGAAAGTATAAATGCAGGTTCTCATTTTGATGAAATTAGAAAGATAATGAGGGAAATACCACTAGATACTTTTATTACTATGTAAAATTATGGTTGAAAAAAAGGAGAATAAAGCAGCTCAACCAATTAAACATTTCTTAGGCCATTATAGCCATGTCATTATTGTGTAGCATACATCTGTGGAGATTTCAAGCACTGAAGAAAAAACCCAGGCTAATAACGCTTCTTTTCAGAGTCAGATAACTTCTCATTCTTGAGGGAAAAAGAGAAATGATTTCTCTAAAAAATACTTTTGCCTCAGTCCTTTAGGTCAATTCTTCTTTCAGTTGGAACAGTTGGCCTTTGACAAAAAGTGATGAGTATGCCAGAACGTAACTTCTGATCTTTGAACTAGGCTTATTCAGTGGGGAATGTGATCTCTCAATGAAGAGTTTCTTGATTAGTTGAACAGTATATTAAATAAATATGGTCTATTACCCTGTAGCAAGGAAAAGAATTTCCATTCCTTAATCCTATTGATTCCCATTTCATTTGGTCTTTCACACTTCTCATTTGTTTCTGGCAGTATGATATTTGGTTGCTTTTCTTAGGTGGTAGAAGATTAAATATTGCATCTCCTAGTTACACGTTGAATATTTGATTATTATGTTGACAACTATTTCTCAGAAGGCAATATCGATGAATAGATTTTACAGAAGTTCCAAATCACTGATTTTGAATTTTTGCTTTTTAACTGAAGTAACTATAATTCACCTCACACTCTGCCTATCCTGCTGTGCTGCTCTATGGTGTCAGTTCATGAATAAGCAAAGCATGTTGGGAATATATACCACGAGTATATATAAACCCCACAGGGCCATCAGAGCATGAAGGTCATTCCAGCTGCCCAGTTAAAGCATGAAGGCAGCTATATTGGGCAGCAGTAATATAGGAAGATGCTGACGATCCCTTTAGTGACAGTGGCAAAGGCTGCGCAGGAGAAGGCAATGGTAAATGACTCCTGTATTTTACCAAAACTCCCTCCTCCACATGATGCGCAAGATAAAGTGATTGATGATACAGCACCAGATGATGAGCCCCTAAGGCCAGATGCACTTAACATGCTATTGAGGAAGAGCTCAGTGGTGTTTATGACATGGTTAGATTAAAGCCTTCAGGATGTCTAGTTGCTGATGTTGCCATGCAGAAAAAAAAAATCCAAAGATGCAAAAAATAGAATTTCAGTGGGAATATGGATTGGAAGAAACATGAACACAGGAAAATCAACATTGTGAAAGGTAAAATAAAATGAGTACAAATTGACATCTAAGGCATCAGTAAATGGAATGAATTGGGACTGGACAGTTTCAGTCAGAGTATCACACTATTTTCCTGGTTCTGCTAAACGTGATACACACACACACAAACATACTATATTATATAAACCTATCAGAAAGGTTTTTTTTTTTTTAAAGAATCTTATTAATAGTTTAACAAAAAAAATCTTTAATATTTTCTGAAATCAGAACTTAACAAAGGCTCTGTGCAGTTTAACAGGCATAACTGATTATTTTGGTTTTGCCATTTTGATATTTTCATATTTTATATTACTGATGAAATCATAATATTTATATACTACAGCTGTCTATCTATATTTCTAATATCTGTAAGATTAGTTGTGCAATGCTTTACTTTCCAGTGTTTTTTTTTTTTAAAGAAAAGCTACTTCCTACTTTATGGGCAAGAGCATTTATTATACATTTCTCTTAGTGTTCAGTATTGATTTTTTCTCTCCCTCCAGATACCAGTTATATCATAAAAAGTCAAAGAAAGTATGTTTTTCTAAAGATTTTCTTCCTAGCTCATAAACACAAGACCCAACGCACATACGCACACAATGAAAGTTATGGCATTTCTTTCAGAAAAGATTTAAAACCAGAATAGTTTTTTTAAAGGATTTTTCACTCTACTTTTGACTTGAGAGAGAGAAAAAAGTAATCTTGCTCTAAGTTGTTTGGAATAGCTGTAGATTAATTTCAGTAATATGTATTCTGATGCTCAGTCTTTGGACAGACTTTGATGTGAATGGAAAGTAATTGGTATAAAGATCAAATGCAGAATATTAACTTTTGTGTGTGTGAAAAAGTTTTTATTTCTCTGTCCCATTTTCAAAAGAAGTATTCATGTTGCTAACTATTATTATTGCCAAACAGTGGAATAGTTAGGGTAGCAACTCTCTTATGGAATCTTTGGTTTCTGAAACATTCACAATAAACAGAGACTAGCAAACATGGGAAAACATCAAGTGCATAGCAGGCATTTTTTTTATTATGTTAAAAATGACAAGCAAAATCAAATTGCAGTATCTGAGTAATTTGAGAAGAGCCTTGTTGTAATAACAATAAAACTTAGACGTATATACGGCTTCACAGTGCTTTACAGCCTTCTCTAAGTGGTTTACAGAGTGAGCATATTGTCTCAAGCAATCTGGGTCCTCATTTTACCGACCTTGGAAGGATAGACGGCTGAGACAACCTGGAGCCGGTCAGGATTGAATTCCAGGCTGTGGACAGTGAGTTAGCCCTGCAGAACTGCATTCTAACCACTGCCCACTATGCAGTAATGCCCACCATTTAATTCTAAGAATTAATCTACTTGTCCCAATAAAGTCTGGTTAGATAGCTGGGATTTTCATTCTGATTATTGAGGTTGGGGTTGTTAGTGCCTGATTGGCACCAAAGGTGCTTTTTGTTTTCTCTTCTCATCCAAAAAGCTTCTTCAATTCTGACTGAATGATGAAGAAAAGAAGGATTTATATTTCTTGTGGCCATCTGGTTGTTAACAGTATCCAAGTGGCCTCAATGATGGATTGAGGCTATCTAAGTGGACTCAATGACTATCAGAGAGAGGGTTAATGACCAGATGACTGCAAAGAATATAAATCCTTCTTTTCTCCACCATTCAGTCAGAACTGAAGAAGCTTCTTGGATGAGAAGCTTTTTCTCTTCAAGAGAAAAAAGAAAGAAAGACCAATTGCCTTTTGAAAAAGCACCTTTGGGACCACAATGACCCGGATGACTTAGAATCTCCATAGATGGCCAAATGCAATCCATTCACATGCACTTTTTTTCCTTTTGTTTTTCTCACTTCTCTGTCTCATCTTGCTGTATTTTTCTTTAAAAGTTTCTCCCTCCACCTTAACAAAATATGTCTGCATGCTGCTTGTGGGAATGTTTTTGAAGTGCTCAGATATGTGCTGGTATCTAAGATGAAATTCCTTCAGTGTGTGATACTAAAGTTTAATCTGTGTTGCCTGCATCATTCACTCAAAATGCCTTGAAGAGCTGCTTTGCTGGATTGACGTAGAGCAATGTCCATTTCTATTACTACCTTAATTTGGATGACTCACATTTTCTCACCATTTAATCTGCAAATAGGGCCAGAAATAAATTGATTAAATAATGGTCAAGACATTAAATTTTAAGATACTGTTGCTTTAATGATTATCAATAACTTTATAATCATTGTTAATTACATAGCAATTATGTTACTTTGTAGAAGAGTAAAATTTCAGATTTATAGATCAGAGTCCCGATCATCACAGCCATTTTTTCCATCATTCTAGAGAATTGGCAACATGGTGCCTTGGTGTACCCAGAACAGATCTACATTCCCAAGGTACATAAGAGTCCTGCTACTTCCTTGATAAGTAATAGCAGCCTCTAGTTTGGGGAAGTAAGTCAATGGAGGTATACTGACTCTGACATGATTGTTTTGCCAGTTCTTTTAAGTATTATCAATTAAGTATTGCAATTCATTATTTGTTATTTGATCAAGTCGAACAGATGGCCACAGCCAGTCAAAGAGGGTACATTGAGAAAAGATAAGCCAGCTTGGATTTTCAGTGGAAAGTCATCAGGAAACTTCTGTGCCGGAAAAAAATCAGAAAAGAATAATTTAAAAGTGATTAAGACAAATGGTAGAAAGCTTATAACATTTATAGCAAGGTTATAAAAGGGTTTATACACTTAATAATACTATTTAAAGCTGATAAAGTTCATTGTAAGTAAAAAAAGTGTCATACCATGCCTAATAATGTCAGAAAAAGTGAAAATAACTTCTAAAAGCGTTTAAATAACTTTGTTTTAGCAAATTCACAGCAGAACCTATGATGTTTAACCATAATAGCTATGAATAGAATCATGAGACCTTGAAAGTATTTTCATTAGTAGCTTCAAAAGGACATTTAGCTTTCTGTAGATGGTGCTGTTAATGCTGAACTAATTGGGGCTTTGCCCTGATCCAGCAAAACATATTCTCTTTGTCTCTGTATTTTACTGCTTATGAAACCTGTCATTGTACTGTTTTGTGGTATCAAATTGCTCTGTTAATAGTAGACAGAAGATAGCTTCAAAGTATAAATGACTCTATATTCGTAGTACCTGATGGTTGAATATCATATAAATATATTTTTTATTTTAGTATCAAAGCATAGTAATGTCAGAATACTTAGTTCTTGTATTATACATATCCTGTTCAACTTTCTTAAAATCCACACTAGTCTAGATCAATGTTTTTCAACCTTGGCAATTTTTAAGATACGTGAATTTCAACTGCTGACTGGGGAATTCCAGGAGTTGAAATCCAAACATCTTAACCTTGCCGACGTTGAGAACATCAGTTTCTCTGGATTAAAAGTTTCTCATAGCTGGTTTTGAACATCCAAGAGCATTTGGGACTTACATTTTTAGTACCTCAGTTATCTTGTTGCATTATTCTTAAACCTAATGGAAATATCAAAGGCGGTATAACTTAAACAGATTTGCCCAAACAGGTGTCCTCCATTAGTATCAGAATTCCTATGTAACAGTGTGTACTACACTGGAGAAGGTTGAATTGTAAAATGGGACTCTAGTATTTATAGAAATCATTTCTAAAATTTCTGAGCCTTAGTGCATGCTCAGATTGGGCTAAACCCACATTACAGTTGTTTACATTTGTGTATAAGTCACAAAGCAGTTTACAACTATTAAAATATGAACACTAATATATTAAAACTATAGAACAGAATCAGGAACATATGCAGTCACTGTCAGCACCGCAGGTAAACTGTCACTGTAAATCTTAATAAGATGATATGCTAGAGGAAAGAGGCTTTCCAACAAATTATTTGGCACTATGCTGTTTAGGGCTTTGTAAAACCATACCAATAACTGACTAGAACAAGTAATCAAGTATAGATATGACATACAATTACCTAATGTTTTTGGACCATCCAAAATAATGTCATTTTACAATATACTGTAGACATCATCACATCATGGATCACTACATACAGGTTAACTAAAGATTGGGAAGTGAAAACAGACATTTGTAGGAGCAAGGTGTAAAGGCCTTATGAATATCTGGGGCAAAAATTTAGTGTATTTAGTTTATTTAAGAAAATTTATGTGGCCTCTCAGCGCAGTGACCCCAGGTGGATTACAAGGGTAAAAAACCAACACAAAACCAATTAAAAAAACAATAAGCCCCATCCTGGTGACAACAATCAAATGTACTGTTTGATGGCTCCATCCCACTTTGGGGTCCCCAGGCCCATTGGCAAAACCAGATCTTCAGGACCTTGCAAAAGAGTGTCGAAGGCTGTGTGTGTGATCTTATCTCGATGGGGATGATGTTCCACGGGGAGGGAGTGGCTATGGAGAAGGCTCTTCTTTTTGGTTCCGCTAGATGGACCTCCTTATTAAACGGGATCCACAACATTCCTTGCCTCCCTGCTGTGATGGGTTGGGTAGATGTGGCTGTGGAAAAGATGGCCCTTCAGATAACCTGGTCCAAAGCCATATGGGGCTTTGAATGTGACAACCAGCACCTTGAATTGGACGCAGAAATAAATCAGTAGCCAGTGCAGCTTCCTCAGAAGAAATGACACCTGTGCACATCTAGCTCTGCACAAAACCATGTAGGCTGCCACATTTTGAACCAATTGAAGCTTCTGGATTCTTTTCAAGGGCAGTCCGGTATAGAGTGCATTGCAATAATCCAGACAGGAAGTGACTAGGCCATGGGTGATTATGAGTAGAGATTGCTGGTCCAAGAAAGGACGTAACCGGTACACAATGTGCCATTGTACAAAAGCCCTTCTGATCACAACTGCCACTGCTCCTTGAGCAGGAGTTGGGGAGTCCAGGAGAACCTCCAGATTATGTACCAGGTCTTTTAGAATGAGAGATCTGGCCATCAACAACACCATTGTCTTCTAAGGATTCAAATTTAATTTATTGGCCCTCATCAAACCTGTTGCTACCATAAAACATAACTCAGCAAATAAGAATGCTGTAATTGTTATAAAGCTAAATTGAAACCTAAACCTCACTGAAAGTCTTTACATAGATGTCTCTAATACATATACTATTGTACTATTCTCTGTACTATTCTCGTATTTTTGTTACAGTGCATAAAGTAATTTTAAGATTACTTTTAAATTGCACTTTAGGAATTAAATTTACTTCTAAAATAATAAACAGTAGTCAGTCCCAGAGGCTTCCCACATCAACTTTCATTTTGAAATGCAGACGCGTCCTTATGATATAAAACCTTATGACATTTTAATTAGGAAAATAGATCATGCAATTCCATACGATGGAATAAATTTTCCAAGCACTGCTGCTTTGGACTACTGCATGTTCTTGTAAATTGGAATAAAAATGCATTAAAACTCGTCTAAATTAAATCAGTCTTAAGGTAGGGAGAGGGCTAGAAAGAGAAAAACTTGTTTTTAATTTATAGATGACCTTTCTTATACTTTAAATCTGGGCAAGGGAATATTTGTGTGCAGAAGCAACTGCAAGGTAGAAAGGCAGCTCTTCCTTTTTGGTGAGCCTTCTGAATTTGTTCATTTTCTGCCGCAGGCAAAGGAGAAGATAGCGATATTCTCAGCATCAATGCAGATGCATATGACAGCGACATCGAAGGACCAGGCAATGAAGAAGATAATCCAGATGTGCCAGAACTGACGGTTGGAAGCGGAGGCGGTCAGATAGATGACCTTCAGAAAGACATTGAGAAAAGTGTCAACGAAATCCTGGGGCTTGCTGAATCCTCCCCAAAGGATTCCAAGGCGGCAGCTTTAGCAGTTCCTCCAACAGATGATGTTCAGCCATCAGCACAGCAGCTGGAGCTCCTGGAGCTTGAGATGCGAGCGAGGGCTATTAAGGCCCTTATGAAAGCTGGAGATGTAAAAAAATAGCCGCAGGGCTGCTTCATTTGTTAGATAGTTGGATTTGCTCTGATGAGTTTAGGGTCAGCTTCTTTCCACTCTACGGTCTATTTGGACTAGTTTTGACATTCCTCATTCAAGCCCTTTGGGTATTCTAGCACATAGCCAAAATAGTTGGCAGCGGTTTATCAGGGCCGTCAGTCTGCTTCTGTGACTTACGCAAATGGATTGGTTTGATGCTGGGTTTTTTTTTCCAGCTGTCCTTTTTCCCCAGTTTGGGTTAGATTATTTCCCAACGTGAATTGGAAACCAGAGTCAGAGGCAGTATGGATGCAGCTAAGCCCTGTTGCTCTACAGACCAGAATAATCCCAGGGTTAGCTCTAGCTTTTGAGGAGTTGAAATTTTGGTTGCTGTTAGGTAGCAGCTATAACTGCAGGGAAGTAAAACGTAGAAGCATCACGAGTACAGATCACAAGAATATCTTGCATCATCATTTATGATGCTTTGTGATTGGTGCCAGGAAGAAATGTTCACGATTCTATGGTTTGAAATTAAATTTAATTCATCTCCTTCTTAATGGTGGCCTTGGACATCTGTGTTATCTTATATTATACATAGGTAGTCCTTGACTAATGACCACTTGTTCAAAATTACAATGATGCTGAATGAGGGGAACCTATGACCAGTCCATGAACTTGCAGTCATTACAGCATCCCTTGGTTATATTATCACAGTCACATGACTGCCATTTGCAACCTTTCCTGCCAGCTTCCCCCAAGCAAAGTCAATGGGGAAGCCGGCAGAGAAGGTAACAAATAATCTTGCAAATTGCTCTTGCTGCTTTTTCTCCTGAGGAACCCCACTAGAGAGTATGAGATACCAGCGATTTTGTACTCCATAGTGTTTCCCCAACCACCCCTCCAGTGTCCCACCACTTCCTAGTGCCCACCTACAGTACCCTCCATGCTCCTTACCTGGGACTCCTGCCTCCTCCCACTGAATGACCTGCATAGTCATTAAGGTTTACATAGGGTTACAAGGGCAACTGGGATTATTGGGGTTATCATCCTAAGTGATGCCACACATTTAGTGATAGCAATACCTGCCCCAATTGCTGTCATAACCCTATAAAGCAACTTTTGGTGACTGAGAGTAGATAAGTATGTAAATTGCAGAATGTAAATTGATAGTTAAATATAAATCTTTGAGCATGGTTTAGATTGCATAATCAATATGATGAAAGTAAAATTTGAAACTCAAAGGATGCTACTGACTATTAGAACAAGTGGTACAGAAGTACTTAATTTCTTGACCTATATATGGTTCTTTTCTGTTTGTTATCAGTAATGTTTTGGAACTTCCCTTTGGCAAAGCGAAATTACATTTACACTTAGTTTAGAGGGAGTTATGTTTCTTTCTTAAATATTTGACTATTGTGAACTATGGAGAAGAGTAATGCCAGATGTGAAAGGTTAAAAGAAAAAAGTACTTTTGTTTGAACATGCAAAATGTTTTGTAGTTCTTTGTTCAGGGCATGTAGCATGCTAGTTTGAAAACACAGGTGGAAAATCAACATGTATAAAAATGACTGGCAATAAATTGACTTGTTAAGTGCAAATTCGGGACTTTTTTTTTCAATATAAATTTTGGGTATAGTGGGCAATCCAAATTGGAACAGGGCAGCACAAACCAAAAAGAGCACTATGAGAAGGAGCGTATCAGGTAAAACCAACGCCCCTTCTGCAGGATATGAATATGGAACTCAGTGTGGTTACTTACTCTATGGTGCTGCAAAACAGAAGGAATGAAGACAAACTGGTCAGGAAGTATCTATTTTATATTACCTTGTTTTCTCCCATCTTCTTAAGCCTGGTTATCTTGCTTACAGGGGAAAAATGAAGATAATGGAATCAGGTAAACATCATAAACTGGAATAAAGAGACAAAAACAGGTCAAAGAAAGGAAATAGGTTTATTTCTCTCCTAGAGTGTGTAGGGCAGCTGACAGAGGGAGAAATGTAGGAGAAAAATGAATAGAAATCGACCCTTTGGTGTTTCAGCAAATCCTGCCTTTAGTTTCCAGAAATGATCAGGAAACCAAACACATCGGGGCATTTAGAAGCCACATTTATGGCCTATAGTTTCAACATTTGAAATTTAAAAAGCAGAAACCTCTGACCGGGAAATTTCAGCTAGTTCTTGTAAACAGCAGAAAGAATCACATAGGCAGATGTGATTTGAATGGTTTCATAGAGATTAGAACTACGGTTTTTTTTATTTTCAAAGTATAAAGTCGGTTTATATTTGTTTTCATGTACAAAAAATTGTTTGGAAAACAATGCATTCATTAAAAATGTGAACCTTACACAATTAAAACAGTTCACTTCTCAGAAATATGTAGTATAGACTATAGGACTATTTAATTTTGTATTTGCTCAATATTAACATTATTTTGGTACTTAGTCACCTGATTTGTGAAAGTTTTTTAATGAACATCTAAATATTTAAGCCTTAAAGTTCGCTATTGTTAAGTATTTTTATTGGAGCATTTTCTTTCATGCAACTATATAGTAAACAATTCATGACTTTATTTTTACAAAAAGTCAGGTTTAGACTCCGATGTCTAAAATAATACAATGAGTGGGTAACCTTTTCCTTCTAGCTCACAATGCTTCATACTTTTACATTTACTTTTACATTTTGTTTCTACATCACTGGAGAAAGCAATTTTGCTTGGCAGTGTTAGCTGTAAAAGGAGACTAAGCCCTCAAAGAACACGGTGGCTGGACTCCATCAAAATTGAAAGAACTCAAGATCTGAAGATATGGAAAAACTTGGCCCATAGAATCGCCAAGAGTCGGACACAATTGAATGGATAATACCATCATAATTTGTTCCTATGAAGAAACAAATGGCTTTTTCTATCCCATAACCACCATCATTATGTGTAGTATTTTAAACAGTATTGGAACCAGATTGGCTCCTATTGAAGAAAAATCACACATAGTGCATCTTATATATTTTACAGTGTATCACATAGCAGAAAATACAGCTGTGGATCTTGACCTGGGAAAACAGAACCCACCAAGTTTGCAGATGATACTAAACTATTCAAGATAGCAAAAACCAACCGCATGTGAGAAGAGCTTCAGAACAATCTATTTAAATTGAAGAAAGATTAATCAAATGCAAATAAATTAAATTTGGGTAAGTGTGAAATGATAGATAAAATAAAAGGCCCTAATGGTACATACACATGTGATGGGATCCGAGCTCTCTACCAACCTGGAGAAAGCTCTTAGGGTTACAATGGATGGCACAATGAACATACCACCTCAATATCTGGCAGCTGTGAAAACGTTGAAATCATATCCTTTAAGAAAGAGGTGACACATTGCAACCAAAATTCTGTATGCTATTCTCAGATACCACATTTGGAAAAAAAAAGTGATATAAAGTATAGAAGAGGGCAACCAAAGTGACTGAAGGCTCAACACTCTTCTGTGAGAAAAAGCTAGAGTGTTTGGAACTCTATCTTAGGAAATGGCCAAGTGGGAGAACATGGTTGAGATGTATAACCATGCATGCTGTGAAAATGGGCAGTTTTGTCTCTTCTCTAAACATCCATGGAGTAATTTGGAGGGAGACTGAAAGCAGACAAAGTATTTCTTTGCTCAGTGCACAATTAACTTATGAAATTCATCATCACAAAATATGATAATGACCATTAAGTTGGATTGCTATGTAAGAGAAGATAAATACATTCATGGAGAGCAGGTCTATCAAGAACTATTAGTTTTCAGATTCAAGTTTACTTCAAGGTTGAGAGCAAAGTGCCTCCCAATATTAGTTGAATGACAATAACAGCAACAGGAAGTATGTATCCCCCTATTTATCAATGGTTCAGACACATCTGCTTAGCCATTGTGAAAATTGAAATTCTGGACTGCAACGGACATCGGCTTGATTCAGCAGGCCTGCTCTTCATTTCTTTCTCAGATGTGCAATTACAATAATATAGAGACAATTTGTTAAGGCACCAGGCTAAAAACTGGGAGACTCTTGAGTTTTAATCTCACCTTAGCCATGAAAGTCATCTGGGTGACCTTGGACCAGTCACCCTCAGACCACTTCGTTTTAGTTAATATAGAAGATTTCTTTAGAAATGCTGTAATGTCCATGTGTCCATGCTAGTAAATCAAAATGGGCCTATCAGAAGAATTTATTTTGCTGAACTTAACAAAAGAGGATGTTTAAAACATTGAAGAAATTCGTAACAAGGATAAACCATCTGAATGGATTATAGACCAAGACTGTTGTAAAAAGAAGGAATACAAAGTTGGATTAAAGTGGGACATGTTGCTATTTTGGGCTGTTCTTTTTGGATTTGCTGATATCTGGACTACAAAAATGTGTACTGGATTGGTTTACATTTAATAAGCTGTTTAACATTTCCTCTTGCAGTTACTTTTTTATATCTTAATTTGATTGCATTTAAACTGACTCTATTAAAAAAGTAAAGAAGTTTGGAGGACTTGATCTTTCTAAAGGAAAAAAATTATCCTTTTTTGTTATGTTAAATGTTAGGTTTTTTTGTTCATATTAGGACACTGGGATTACTTTTACCTTTGCTAGATTACAACATAATCAGGAACTGAGATGTGGAATAATTATCTGAAGGTGATATGTTGCTATCTGGAGGGATTCTTTTCAGTTTCTGTTGGCATTTGGAATCAAAGAAATGTGTACTGAGTTTGTTTACAGTTAACATGGTGTTTTCCCTACAGTTGCTCTAAAGAAAAGGATGTTTGTGAGATTTTTTTAAAAAGAAAAAATGGTCCCTCTTTGTCATTTTAAATTGTAGGTGTTTGCGGGGGGTTTTTTGTTTTGTTTTTTGCTTTGTTTACAATAGTTTACAGGACCACTTTATGCCTTTTAAATATGATTTTGCTTACATTTGAGAGTTCAGATGTGGCATGTTGAGTTTTACATATTAAAATTATTTTAGAGCTGTTTGGATTTTGGTTTTGGGGTTGTTGTTTTTTTGCTAGCACCTGGATTGGAGAAAATGTTGGATTTACCTACAGTTAAGAGATGATCAATGGAATGAAGGAATTTATATTTGTTCATTAAGAGCAGAAGAGATTATGAGATTATTTATATTCAACATGATAAAGGTGGGAAGTTGATTTCTTGGAGAGGTGTCCTTTTCCCTGTTTGGTTTGTTATTATCTCTTATTGTTGTAACTAAAACCCTTGATAAAAATTATTAAAAAAATAAAGTGCACAACACACACACAAAGATTTATATGTGTTTTGTATGTGTGCTATGGATATCAGCCTACATTAACAATTCTGCAAACTGCCAGCCTCATGCCAGCTAGTTATTCAACCTTCAGTGAGTCAGGGATGTCATTTGCGGAAACAAATTACCCAAGCCTTTCTTTCTTTGCTGGAAATAGAAAAATGTGACGTCTTTTTAAACAGGAACAGATAGGGAGAAAAATGCTGTCTATCTCTTCAGCAGTCTCAGAATTAATTTATAAGAATTCCCAGGAAATGGGAAGCCCAGGAATAATTAAGGCAGACAGAATATTTGTTTCATGAAGCCGTTATCTCTGGAAAAAGGAGGTAAAAACCTATCACTCAGAATGTCCTTTTAAGTTTATTTTTAATTGTGTGTGCTAAAGTCTAACATTGTTATTCCCCTGTATAAATTAGAAAGATGAGTGTATCCCAGCCTTGCCTTCTGTACTTCAGGCTGACATTAACTTCAGTTATAATCCTCCTCTGGTCATGGGTATATTAATTTACAATTCATCTGTAGAAAACTAACATCTTGCCGTCTATCTGGAACTACATAAGTCGAACTCAAGGCCCGGGAGTCAAATCCGGCCCCTGGGATACTTAGATCTGGCCTGAGGGGCCGTCCTGGAAACTGCAAAGGACCGGCCTGCAGTGCGTTTGCTAGCAAAAACAGGCTCCCGAGTTCCGTTTTCAGCTGCGACAACCTCCTGCAACCCTCTGAGAGTGAAAACGGAGCTCAAGAGGGCTGCTCTCCCGAGCTCCATTTTCATTGGCAGAGGGTTGCAGGAGGCTGTCGCAGCCGAAAATGGAGCTTGGGAACCTGTTTTCTCTAGCAGAGTGCTCAGGCCTCCACAGGTGCCCCTGACACGAGTGACATTGAGCTGGCCACACCCACCCTGGCCATGCCCAAGGTCAAACATAACCTTGATATGGTCCTCAATGAAATCGAGTTTGACACCCCTGGCATAAGGTGTCTTTTGTACAGATAGTCCTCGACATAAGCATTTATTTAATGACCATTCAAAAATTATGACGACTTTGAAAAAAAGTGACTTCTTCATGATCAGTTTTTCGCATTTATGACTCTTATAGCATCCCCACAATCATATGATCAAACATTGGCAAGTGTCATTGCAGCATTTCAAGATTGTCATTTGCAACCTTACTAGGGAGCGTCTGACAAGAAGTCAATGGGGGAATTTATTTATTATTTATTGAGTGCATGGCAATGGGAAAGCAAGATTTGCTCAACAACTACACGATTCCCTTAAAAATGTCAGTGTTCGGCTTAAAAACCATGGTAAAAAATGATCATACAGTGGGGCACAATTCACTCTTGTTTAGCAATGGAAAATTTGGCCTCTATTGTAGCCATAAGTCGAAGACTACATATCTGTACTGCACCATTTGTTCTTAAATAAAGTTTGATGTTTCTCACCAGTTAGATTGTTCTGCCTACCAAGGAGGAAAAGAAGAGCTGAAATCTCTAATGCAGGGGTCGGGAACCTTGGCTCTTTCATGACTCATGGACTTCAACTCCCAGAATTCCTGAGCCAGCATGGCTGGCT
>JAEANM010000777.1:0-32379 GCA_017656035.1 Myanophis thanlyinensis
AATTAAAAGTTGATATAATCTGCCTACAGGAAGTACATATTAAAAAGCAATTTGAATATTTGCTGAAACAACCTAAGATGGGGAAATTATTTATAGCACTGACAGACTCCAAACAGAGAGGTGTGATTTTATATATTAAAGGGGGATACATTTTTGATCATGTTAAATCTGTTTCAGAATTTGTATCATTTTAGGCCTTAAAATAGGGCACTCTGCTAGAGGGAAGTTCCTTGAGGATGGGCTTCGGCATGAGCCCAAAAGCTCGGAAGACTAAACCTCTGATTGAATCCTTAAAACAGGGTTTCCGTGCATTTTCTTTCTCAAAATAACAGAAGACTGCTGCATGTTCTTAGCATTTGATGTATTTTGGAATTCTGCGTTGCCTCCTGTTTTAACATGAAGCCCTAGACCAGTGTTTCTCAACCTTGACAACTTTAAGATGAGTAGACTTCAACTTCCAGAATTCCCCAGCCAACATTCACTGGCTGGTGAATTCTGGGAGTTGAAGTCCACCCATCATAAAGTTGTCAAGGTTGAGAAACACCGCCCTAGACCAGAGGTGGGCAATTGTGGCTCTTTTATGACCTGTGGACTTCAAATCCCAGAATCCCTGAGCAAGGCAACCTAAACAAAATGGAGAAAACATTGTGAGGTGTAAATGTAAGGAACCCTTACACTTCCAAATGTTTCCTCCATTTTATTTAGGTTGCCTTGCCCACGGATTTTGGGATTTTAAGTCCACAAGTCACAAAAGAGCCACAATTGCCCATCCCTGGGCTAGACCCTTGGAGAGGTCTTTCTGCCTGGCCAGTGGTCTAGTGAACAAGCCAGTCAACTAGCCAGCAACAAAAACATCAACTGAAAATGAAGCGACATGGGCCCTGCCAGCTATCTTGTCTGGTAAGTGGAAGGATCTTATTGTTTTCTCACTTCTAATAAAGGCGAGAAACCAGCTGTTCTGGGTGAAAAAAGGAAGAGGTTTGACAAGATAGTTTAAATTAGGTGCCTCCATGAAGACTGAAAAAGAAAAAAAAAAACCACTATAGGAAACGAGAGTAGTAGTGGTACCTTTAATGTGACCCTGTCAAGCCTTTCATTAGCTACAGGTGGTCCTCGACTTACAACAGTTCATTCAGTGACGGTTCAAAGTTACAACAGCACTGAAAATAATAAATTAGGACTGTTTTTCACTCTTACGACCATTGTGACTGCCCCATGGTCACATGATCACAATTCAGACACTTGGCAATCAGTTCATATTTATGGCGGTTGCAGTATCTCAGGGTCATGCGATCGATCCCCTTTTGCAACTTTCTGAGAAGCAAAGTCAATGGGGAAACCAGATTCACTTAACAACCGTGTTACCAACTTAACAACTGCAAGTGATTCAGTTAACAACTGTGGCCATAAGGAAATCATAAAATGGGGCAAATGTTTCACTTAGCAGCATAAATCTGCGACTCAATTGTGGTCATATATCAAGGACTACCTGAACAGTTTCTTTTCCCTGTGTCTTGTCAGCATGGCCCAAGAGAGAGTAAGGTATGTTGTGTGGGAGGATGTATTCATAAATTACCTTACTCTTCATGCAATCTATAAGAAGCTACCTAAAATGATAAAAAACCAGTTACTTTGTGGATGATGTTAACCTGTACTTCTGGTTCCCACTCATTCAATCCATAAGGAACTCAAATGGTGTCTTGTTTCCAGAATGAATGAGGCCACATAACCTTTTGATGCAATCAAAATAGAGCTACTATGGGAAAAAAACTGGATGGAAAGGTACAAACTGCAATTGCCTTGAAATGCTAACAGGAATTTAGTATCTCCCTAGATTCAATATTATTCAGGAAATGATGTTGACAACCAATTTAGACTAGTACCATCAACTGCAATTCTCTCCAGAGGAAATGAACCTTGCTCCAGTTACTCCTACCCTGGTTACATCCATCCAAACAGCTTAAATTGATGGACAACATTCAACTCATCTGGAATCCAAGACTGAAGCTGGGACACTTACAGGGAACGAGCATTCCATTATATTAATTTTATGTCAGCTGCTTTACCAGTTTATAACCCAGCTCAATTTAAATAATTTAAAGAGGGCCCTTAATATGTTTTTTGAGTTGATCATGTTTGCACAACTAAAGCAAGCGTACTATTAAAGCTTCTCTCTGCTTTGCCTGAGCAAGCCCACTAGAAAGTCAGAACAAAATTTTGAGAGATGATTAAAACTAATTATATATAAAAATAATTATATATAAAAATATCCACCAATCATAGTGCTGTGAGTCATGGATGATTTCCTATTGGCCGGTGATTTCAGAATTGTGTATCATATCTGTAATCTCTGAAATGTCTTCAGAAATATACAGTATGTATATGTGTTTGGGAAGCTCAATATTTTTGTGCCTGATTTTAAATTTCTAGCCTTTGAAATTGGGGACAAATGGGTATTAAAAGTTAAAGATTAGCAGTCTACTAGTAGTACTGATCGAAGTGAGGTAAAGTCAAGAAAGAATGAATACCTTATATAGTAATAGTAAATTTATTTGTTGTTCAGTCCTAATTCATTGAGTTACTTTTATTCATGATGGGGTCACACCCTTTTAATAATCTTTTTAATGAGACAAGTTATTAAAAAAACCCTGATAATCTTCAGCATAAACAATTTAGAACCAAGTTCCTTAAAGAACCACCTTCATTCAGACAAATCTACCTGGGCCTTAAAATGTTCATCAAAAGTCTACTCACAGGCCCACTATCAAGGCTATTTGACCTCAGAGACAGGTCTTTTTCAGTGGTAACCCACGTTTATGGAAACCCCTTCCTTTATTTTTCTTGTCTTTAAATTGACTTTTTATAATTCCTTTTTGTTGATGCAACTGACTATACTTTAATGCAATATATCACAATCTATCATTGTACCATACTACGTTTCTTAGAATGTGACTGAAATTATTTTACATGGTACTTTTAATTAAAAAATGTTATATATTGATTTTAAGAGGTTTGTGATAAATACTATAAATTGCTTTAAGAAAATAGTTCGGGCAATGCAACTTTCTTGATTAAGCAAGCAAATGAGCAAGTCAAGGAGTTATATGAGAAAGAAAATCTCAATCAACAAGTTTTGAGTTTCTAAGCAAGGCAGCTAAGAATCAAAACTCCTTGTTCTATACCAGGGGTCTTCAACCTTGGCAACTTTAAGACTTGTGGACTTCAACTCCCAGAATTCCTCAGCCAGCTTTGTGGACTTCAGCTCCTCAGTTCTGGGAGTTGAAGTCCACAAGTCTTAAAGTTGCCAAGGTTGGAGACCTCTGTTCTATACTGTTGTGAGCTGTGCTGTGTACAGCTAATGTGACTCTGTGAAGATCCATTTTGTCCTCTCCTTTTTCTTCTAGCTATTCTCTCTGAATAAAATAACCACTTTATGAATGTCTTTAAAATAAAGGGAAACAACCTCACTCTGCTCAATTGAAAATATGAAAACAAAAATATACATAATAAATTTAAATAATTGAGCGCATTAAAAGAAGTAATTTTACAAATATATTAGTAATAAGAGGGAACTGTATTAATGATCAATAATGGAAAATGTTATAGTATTTTACCTGCTTTGCTTTGGTAATATGTTTCAAGGTTTTTTTGCTTGTGTAATAAGGACAGGTAGTCCTTGACTTACAACCACTCATTTAGTGACTATTTGAAGTTACAACAGCTCTGAAAAAAGTGACTTATGGCCATTTGTCACACTTACGACCATTGCAGCATCCCCATGGTCATGTGATCAAAATGCTTGGCAACTGATTCATATTTATGATGGTTGCAGCGTCCGGAGGTCATGTGATCAACTTTTACAACCTTCTGCAAAGAAAAATCAATGGGAAAGCCAGATTCACTTAATAACTCCCATGTTACTCTAGGAAGCCCCCCCCCCCCCCGATTAAAATATTATTTATTCTTAATATTAAAAAGAGGCAGAACATTATATTTCCCCAAAGGAGAAATGGAGCAAAATCTTAACAAAGGCAGAAAGCAGCCCCAATCTTCCTGCCATAGGAATCCAGCTCCAGACTAAGAAGCTTGAAGAAGCTGGCCTTTAGGAATGCAGATTTTGTATCCATTCAGGAAGACTGGGCCAATCTATTCATAAACAAAATGCCTTCAGCCCAGCTCCCCCAGGCTGGATCTGATGGGATTAAGAATTTACATTCCCCCCACCCAAATTCTAAGGACAGGACAGGACCTTTAGGACACAATAGGATTAACCCATCACCATTGGAATAGTAAAAGACACAAGGCTCACTAAGTTGCACAACCCCTTGGAGCATCTCAATCACAAAAACCCAGAAACCTATAAAAATCCATCCACTCACTCAGCCGTTTTGTCAGCCACCCCAGAAACTTTCTGCTGTCCCTGAAGTGTCTGGAAACCAAATAAATGGAGACTTTCTTTCCTTGTAGCCATCCTCCATTTATTTATTTTTTATTTCTCCTGGCTTGGAACCGGAATGGATTTTTCCTCCAACATTACTAATGATTCACTTAACAACTGTTGCAGGTCATAAAATGAGCACAAAATTCACTTAATAATTGTCTCACTTAGTAACAGACATTATGAGCACAACTATAGTCATGAGGATTACCTATAATTTGTCCTCAACTTATATGTAGAACCAACAATATACTGAGACAACAGTTTGCTCAGGAATATCTCTGGTGAACCTTAGGTTGGGTAGGTTCCAAATTTCATTCACTGTCTGATTTCAAGTTTGATAATGAGACCGTAATGTATTGTTAACATTTGCTGATTTGAAAATGTGAAAGATCAACAAGATGTAGATTGGAAAATTATCAAGCATAGCCACAGAAGTGTAAATATCTTAATGTGATGCTTTTAAGATAACCTCAAGATGAACAATGGAACAACTCTACGTCTGCTTTATCTGTTATGTTCCATGTACGACTTCTTTTTTTATAGTTGTACATTCTATCATTTTTTAGGCTCAGGTTTAGAATTCCTTTTTGGACTAAATACTAGGATCTACCTATTTGAAATGATGTGAGTGTGTGTGTGTGTGTGAGGGGGGCGGCGGAAATGCATGTGACCATGAAACAGACACTGGGCTTGGGGTGTGCATGATAGACCCAGAATGTATGAGGGCATGTTTGACCCTGAAATCAAAGCAGCCCATGTTTGCCATTCATTCCCTGGTTATCTTCCATTGAGACCTCACATGAAAAAAGACTGGGAGGTAGGAAGAGCAGGCTTCCTAATTAGTTTGCAGATTGTATTGCCTTCACATCTACAACACACTCAGTCTATATATCCTACCTGTTCTGCAAGTTAAGCCTAAATAAATTAATAGAAACATAAACTTTAAAAGAGATGTCATAATAAAGGAAGTACAAGTAGTCCTCAACTTATAACAGCTCATTTAGTGACCGTTTGAAGTTACGGCACTGAAAAAAGTGACATGATCATTTTTTTTACCATTACAACCATTGCTGTATCCCCATGACCCCATGATTAAAATTCAGACACTTGGCAACTGACTCACACTTATGACGGTTGCAGTATCCCGGCATCATGTGATCCCCTTCTGACAAGCAAAGTCAATCGGGAAGCCAGATTCACTTGGCAACCATGTTACTAACTTAACAGCCGCAGGAATTCACTTAACAACTGTGCCAAAAAAGGTCGTAGAAAGGGGCATAAGTCCCTTAATGACTGTCTCACTTAGCAACAGAAATTTTGGGCTCAATTGTGGTTGTAAGTGGAGGACCACCTGTTATATGGAGAAAAAAATAGGCATACGAACCCCCGTCCAGATCACTTGCTTGAAGAATTGTTCCTCTTTTAAGAGGAGCAACCTCTCACCCAAAGCAGGAAGGGTAGCACAAATGCTGACAGTTCATGGAACATGCTGCAGATTAAACCACTTCTGGGTGAAATATAACACAATGTAACTTTCCCATGCACACACACTCATACACAAAGACAAAAACACACTATTGAAGTCTATTAGTGGTTAGAATTACATTGCAGGAACACCACAACCATTAAGGTTCACAAACTTTATGTTTTAGCATGCCCACCCCATTATGGCTTATTCAGCAAATAATGCTCAAGCAACTCCTGGCTTGGGACAATATGTGAATCTAATCATGATTCTGCATTTTAGAAACTGGGAGACTGAATTCTAGTCCTGTCTTAGGCACAAGTCCTACCTGGATGACCTTGGATCAGTCATACTCTCTCAACCCAGGAAGGAGACAATAGCAAACTGTTTTTGAAATTTTGCTAGAAGGGACTAGCTCAGGCAGTCACCAGGAGCCAAAGCTGACTTGAAGGCAGTATGCGAATGCATGTACATATATGCATATGTGCATATGCACACACATAGGTACAAGCAAGTGTACAGACTTTATACTAATCGTTATCTTATTTAATGCAGATAGGACTTCACATGGCTAACATCAGGACTTGCTAGGTTCCTAAAAGATGTTTAAGAATTTGGGAACCAATTTTAATATGTTAATTTTTCATATCTAAATACGCAGGCAGACACCCAGACAAAATCCGATTCTTCTTCCTGTGTTCCAAAGGATTATGATCCAGGGAGTATTAAAGCAATTGGGTTTTCTCCATGTGGAATTTGGCTCTTAGAGAAAAGTGAAGAAAAGTAGAAGGAACTTAATTCCTGCATTATTGTAAGAGTCCAGTAACATGCATTACACAAGCATCATAAGTTTGTACAACCACATAGCTGGAATGGATGAGTAGATGAGCTGTGAGTAGATACACACATTAATGTGCAGGGATGAATTGGATTGGCATTACCTGGCTTTTCCAATTATCTGGTAAAGGGATGTGATGATTGGGTCCACCTTGTTTCTCGTTGGAATACATGATGGTGTTGAGGTCAGGAAAATTACGGTTGAGGTCAACTCCATTGACATTGTTTCTTCCAATGATATACTCTAAATAACTTTGATTCTAAAAAGAGAATAATACATTTTAATACAATAATACAATTTTAGCTTATCTCTTGAGTCATCAAAAGGAAGATATGCCTTTCAGAAATGAGAATAAAACTGTTCAGGAATTTCTGGATTTCAGGATGCTAAGAATAGTTGCCAAATATTTATTGACCAGGGTCTTCTGATACAGATTCTTTTTCCTTAACATAACTGTATTCAAAGCCACAGTGCATAAATATGGAATGCAGAATTGAAATTATCTTATTTTTATGGCCCAAGAAATCAGTTTGAATTAAGGATTAAATTTTCCTTTGGGTTGGGACATTGGCTGTTGCCTTTACTAATCAATGTCACTTGCCCTTCTCAAAGATCCTCTGCCAAAAGAACAATAAACTAATCAGAATATCCAAACAATAAATGGTCAGAATAGTTTGGAACTGTGTTATGTGCACTATTATAAATTGGAAGAGTTTGTGGAAAGCCTGTTATCTGGAAGTCCCCCAATTGCTGTGATTTTCTTCCTCTGAAGTCATCATGACGCCAGTCATCCTCTGAAAAGCAAGAATGTGAAAGCAAGTTGGCCAGTGGCATTCATTGTGATGTAATGCCTGTGTCCCAATCACTGGAAAATAGAGAGGAACATTGAAATGTCTCACTTTTACAGGTCTACAACTATAGCATCATCAGATAAAAGCGGATAGGGAGAGCTCTGCTACAACTCAGCATCCATGACTGAAAGTGACTACAAGCAATACAGAGAATTGCTTTATTTTGAATTGCTTTGTTTAGCTGGTTTTGTTGACATTGACTGACACAAGCCCTACTTTTTTTTTACTAGTAGATACCAAAAGATTTTCTGCAGAGCATATGCTCTACTTTTTACTACCTGGTACTACAATATGTAGCCTTCTAAATCAAATTAAAATCCAACCCTCTCAATATAAATTCTTAATAGCACCAAGTTATTATGTCTCTGGAAGATCACAAACAAGCGATCGTGATAAGGTTATACAATATTCACCTGAGCCTGTGTCTATTCTTAAGATATATTGTCTTTTGACATAGACATTTAATTCAGCTGTTGCAATGAATAAAGTTTGATTTAGACCTATTGTCTGTGACTTTGGCTTTCCCAATCTGATATCTCCAGAAGTGCTGGAACTAACTAAACATTCTGAAAATTTCACTTCCAACACATTTATTAAGCATTAAATTGGAGGGAACTTAAGTATGTTTCCTTTCTCTCCATTCCTCTCTCCCTTGGCTGCCTTAAAACAAAATTTTGTTAATATCATGTCTATTGAAATAAAAAAGGGATGCTTGCCTGGTACCTGGGCAGCTGCCACTTCATATCCATCAGGATTCATGGAAGGTAAGAGGTGAATGCGTGTTTCATGGATGAGCTGTGTAATGCGTGGATTGTTATGGCGATACTCTTCACACAGGAAATCTGCAAGCTGGAGCAACAGTTCCCGGCCTAGTACCTCATTCCCATGCATGTTTGCCACATACTTGAATTCTGGCTCCACTGAGAAAGGGAGAAATTTGCTGACATTGGAACAGAGTATTTAGATTCAACACAATGGGGTGCTGATGTATAAACATTGAGGTCAAGCAGGAGGGGGAAGCCTCATAAATTCCCAATGGCATTCTGTGGGGATGAAGCTATAGCTGTGGCCTTTTGTATTGTGGAAAGAAGCTCATTGTGAGGTTATGTGCTTCTTCAGGCTACATTGTCAAAGCAAAAGAGGTCAATTGCTGTCATACAGAACTTAAAGTACAGGGCAATGGATAGGAATCTGTGCTTCCAGCAAATGGGAAGAAGTAGTGCATTGTATGAGAATGGTACGTATCCTGGGGGAAAATATTTTCCTGTGGTGGAGAATTAAAAGGAGGACACAGTCACAACCACATAATCAGGGTCTCTGTTTCCTTATTTCATACAGTGCATTCAAAGGTCTTCAGCTTATCTCCTGGAATGTCACATTCCAGCCTTCTAAAGCTTTACAGGGGTTAAAGTAAATTAGAAAATAAAATCAGCATGGTTTAGCCTCAAATTCATTTATGTAAAACTGCTTCCCCCATAGATGGCCCCCTTTTCTCTACATGTACCCTGCAGGATGTATAAAAGCAATTACCAGGTTCTGAGAGGGCCATTAGACAGGAAGAAGACTATTAATTATGTACACAAGTCTCTAGAATTGTAGGCAGTATATCTGCAAATATAGGTAGTTGTACTTTTGCACAAAATAATACATTTTTTGTGTAGATTATAGGGGGGGGGGACATCCATGTATACATAATAAACATCCCTTGACCAAACTTGCAAATGATCCCTCTTTTTCTCTATCCATTCTTCATCAGTTCTGTGTTCCTATTCTTGTACCCTTAAAAGTCTTTGAACCAACTGGTCTATGGGATTTCTTAACATGAATTATAATGGCTTACCTGCTAAACGTGGTGGTAAGAAACCTTACTAGCTATTAGTAATGTCTATCTTGTAAGATTAATGCATAAAACTATGGATAGCATACTGGTAAATTTGCACATTAGAGAAATGAACATTTACTAAATTCCCAAAACACACATGCTGCTCTTTTAATTAGGTTTTGGGGTGTTACAAGTAAAAAAAGACTGTAAAATGTCATAAAAATAAAAAGGTAGGAGGATTGTCTAAAGAATTTTAATTATCTTCTCTTGTGCTTAATGTAACTGATAAATAATTTTACAATGGCCAGTTGAATAGAAATATTTTTGCCTGACATCTACTGGATAATGGCTATCAGTAGACTAGTCTTTTCCAGTCTGGTATCCCCCAGATATGTTGAACTTCAGCTTCTGTAATTCCTAAGTACACTACTTTGAGGAAGGTATTCATTAACCAGAATACTTCTAACTAAAACCCCCTTTGCGTTAGCTGCTAAAGGTATATCAAGGGCTTCAACACATGATCTTTGATCTCAGAATTCTTGCTGCATAATTATGAGTCTGGCGCCTTCATTTCCCTCTTTTTCTCATCAGCATCAACATGTTGTAATGTCAGGCTCTGCCCCACTTATTCAAAAGTCTAGTAGTCTATCAAAGCTACAATTTGCAACAAAGTTACGAGTGTCAGGGCAGGGAAAAGTAAAGATTTTGTCATCTTCCAAAATTAATATTAATTTTGTTCAATTAGCTACAACATTATTTTGTAGAATTAAAGTACAGCATTAAAAAAGAGAGTTAGAGTTGAATCTCTGGAATTGGGATTAAATTTTACCTTAATTACAAGCCTCAGATGGTTGCTGGTACGTATCTCTCAGACCTTCACATGAAATGGAATAAACCCACTAATGTGTCATGAGGCTTAATACATTTTTAAAACCATGTTATTAATTAAACAAGTCAATGTCAATCCAAACACTGGTTCTGTTCTGCACAGCCCTCCCCCTTCCCCTTGACTTGACCAAACTTTCTGCTAGGAATGCCGTGGCCCTGGCTTGATTCCCTTAGGCAAAGAGATTCCAGCACCCCACTGAACCCAACTGTGCATTGATCAGGCCGAGCAGAAAGAACATCTTTTCAGCTATACAAGAGTTATACCTTTGGGCACACTTACTGGGCTCATGGATGCCAGGAGAGTCGCTGAATTCCAGCACATAGAGGTAGCGGCCCTGCATACTGCGCCCAATGCTGTACAGTCTGGTAATATAGGGGCACGAGCCCCTTACATCGAACAGCGCCTGCACCAATTCCTCATAGCGGTGATGGACAAAGTTAATTGAGGCAGCCACTCTCGCCAAGAGCAGAACTTTTCCAAGGAGCCAAAGCCACTGATACATCTTTCCCTGGATGGCAAGCAGCTTTTTGCAGGAGACGACAGCTCTCCAAGCTTGCTTTTTGACAGCAACTAAAATGCAAACTCAACCCGGTTCTCTCCAGTTTTACAGTCAAGTGCCAGCCCACTCCACCTGTGGTGGAGACAGTGGGGGGAGGAGCATCTCAGTGAATGCCCCTTACAGCGAGGGAAGAATTTTTAATGCTGAGTTCTTTCCCTTGTGCTCTAGTACACACATACGCCACAGAGCTTTTGGAGTCAGAATTATTCAAAACCTCTGCACGTTTAGAAAGTTGTGTTGATTTCTGTTCATTTATTAACTGAAGAGTAAACAGGCATCTGAAATCTTCTGGCTCTTCATGGCAAGACAGAGACCTGATCAAAATCTGACAGGAAAAGATATTCAGGAACGGTGATACCTTTCACTGGACTTTTGGTTTCTGCCCAGACTCACTAGATTTCAAGAAGCACATTTTCAGCCACATGCCAGAGCTCTTGCATAGATGACTGCAACAAAGCAAGCATCTCTGAACATGTACAACATGCTTCTTCCTTTTATGGTCCCCCTATATTCAGAAGTTAGGTGTAGTCAGAACATATTCTCTGATTCTAGAACAGATCTGAGGTCTGGCAGCTCTCTTTAAAAACTGCTGTTGGAATGGAAAATACTTTTATATTATAAATTTTCATAAAGTGATTGTATCCTGTAAAAGAATCAGTGGTTTAAGATAAACAGGGGTGCGTTGCATAGTAAATGTTATCTGGGACAAAGGGCACAGCAAATGATGAGGCATGAAATTGGCTCAGCTTTTACTCATATGCTCAATTTTGCTCAGAATCTAAAGCCCAGTTTCACTGTGGTTCCTTTTCCAAATTACGCTATAAATAGGCCTATCATACCTGGACTGAAAAATCTGGAAGATAGCAGCAAAGAGGTACAGAAATGTCTCAGCTCAGATATGATAGTCATAAATATTCATAAAAGGCTGATGGTTATCTTGACAATCAGACTGGACACAAATGAAAGTTTTCAGTTGGCCATGTTTTAAGCCAGATGTAGCATGCACTCTAACAGTCTTTTATTTGCATTTAGTTTTAGCATCTGAAAAGAATGTGCAATTTGTCTAAATAAAATAAATTATGGGAAGACCCTGCTGTAAGATGGTGACTATCCTGAATTGAAGAAAAAACTAAAAATTGCTTTAAACGCCTAATCAAATGTTCCTCCTCATTAAACATATTGCCAAAGTACATCCATTGATCTGTTTGCTGCTTTTAACATTTATGGATCTTACAACTTATTTTTCCACTGAAACATAACTAGCTTGATTAATTTTTCAGATCCCTGCTCTGTATTGCAGGGATTGTTATTTTAACATTCATAATCATTCATATTCTCTAACAACATACCACCACATGCTCACAAAAGTGCTCCACATTTCCGGTCAATGTAGGCATCTGTGAGATTTTAAACTGTAAACTGCTGGAATCCACATTTGGGCATTTTTGCTATTACCTTCTGGGTTAAATTGTATAGGAGAAGGGAGGGCAGAACTTGGAGGTGAAGTGAAAAGGGAAGTCAGCCCAGAATCTCTACATAGCCACAAGAGGAGTAGTGCCATTGACCCTTAACTAACTAGGCAGATGGGGACTGTTAGTTGAGAGAATTGTTTCTCTTGCCATGCTGTTCTCTTCCTTCATTTGGGAAATAATGGACAAACACCAATGACATTAATCAAAGCATTTTTAATATGCCATATAAATACAGAGATGTACACATGTATAAAGTGAATATTTATTTTATTTGGACAGGAAAGACAAGACAAGGTTTAAAAATTTTCAGGAAGTATGTGACAACATCCCAGCATTACCTGTCCTGAATTATTCTTCCTCTAAGCCTGCAGCCAAGAGGGGCTACTAGGCACAGATGTTTAACAATATACTGTACATTCCTTGCTCTTAATTCCCTTCCCACCATATACCTACATTGGGATTCTTGCAGACCAGAGTATGAATTCAGCAGCAACCCCAGTAACAGGAGAAGGAACCTAACACATTGTGTAATTTGAACAGATTAAATTACAAAAGAATAACAGACATCTATTAACTAGGATCAATATGAAGAGGTAGACAAGCTTTCCCCAATCATGGGGCCTTCCAGGAATGTAGGACTATCAGTGCCACCATCTTTTCAACAAGAGGATTGGACATGCTAGCTGGGGATGATGGAAATGGTAGTCCAGCACATTTGAACAGTATCATACTGGCAGAAATAAAGAGATTGTCACTTGTTCTAATGACTATCTCACTTCAACCAGTAAGGCAGAAAAATATTGAAAGAATGTCAACTGATTTTTTCCCCATATTAAAGTCCAAAGTAGCTGGGAAGTAGGTAGGACATTGTTATTTATTTTTATTCATTTATTCTATGTTTTCACTAAGGAAGGTTCTGAATGTGCAAAGATGAATGAGTTTAAATACAACTCATCTAGAAAACCAGCACAGTAACATGAATGCATTTGGTGACTATAAAAAAGCTTTTGAAAAATTAGTGCAAAATGAATGCTTATTTTGAGTAATTGGCATGTGAATATGTGGCATACTATATACTGTACTGCTTATTCTCACTAAGACAAGATTCCCAACAATTCTGACACAGAAGTGTGATTAATACTTATCGGGCATGAATATGACTATGGCATGAGTATGTTTCATACTCTGAGTCAGCATTTTCATTCAAGTTCTATTGAAGCATATTATCACTTCTATTTGTCAGACTTTAAATACTATCTTCTTTCATTTCTTTGCGAACTCTTTTAAAGGGTAATCCATGTCATTACTTGTCAAAAATATACTTGTTTGAAACAAAATTTCAAACTAAAATAAAATCCTGAGGTGGGAACCATGTTGTTGAAAAACATTGTGTTAAATAAGAAGGGCCATGTAAAATTCATGCTAATTTTAGAGTTATATATTGTACAAAGACAAAATGCGTCATGTTATGACTTAGTACAATGTGTCATCTCAGACATTGTACTAGTTTATAAAACATGGTTTATAACTAAGAAATGAACGAATAAGCTGCTCTAGTTGAAGAAAAATGTGCCCCAAATGAACCAATGCTTAACATATGTGAATCACTTTGTTATGTTAAACAATGTTTCTATATTCTATTTTTATATTTCTATAATTATGGATTAAATAAAAGTAGATTCCTGAAATTAGCCAAACAGCATGAAAATTACTTTTATCTATCCTAGGTCCTAGTTCCTTCAATGCCAGTATAAAATGTCTGCCAGATCAACTGTCAGCCTCTCAATCTGTGATTATCTCCCCATATTTTCCACCATGTGATTCAACTATTTAAACTCACAGATTTTATGCAACACAAGATAAATCTAATCTTCTGAAAACTGGAAAGCTGGTGGGTGAAAAATATACTTGATCACACGTATGCATTTAATTCATATCCCACCTTTATTATTTTTACAAATAATTCAAGTTGGCGAACATATCAAACACACCTTTCCTATTTTCCCCACAACAATCCTATGAGGTGGGTTGGGCTGAGAAAGAGTAACTGGCCAAAAGTCACCAAGCTGGCTTTCATGGCTAGAGGTGAGACTCATGGTCTTCTACTTTCTAGCCTGATGTCTTAACTACTAGGGCAAACTGGCTTTTACTTTTTTTATTCTACTGTATCAGCTCTGTCTGCATGAATCTTCCCTAACTAAAGCCATGTTATTATTGGTGGATGACAGGCTTCTTCCATTGGTCTGGTTCTCCAGAAGAGTTGAGTTTGGCAGAAACATTGCTATCCTAAACAAATAGCAATAGTGGCACAGATGTACAGGTAGGTTGTTTGCTGATTGAAGAACTTTTTAAATGTTGCTGGTTCAATAAAGTTACCAGAGGATAACTTAGGTTTACTAATCAGCAGACAGACTAGATTAACAGACTGGCTCATTTGTTATAGGAATGCTGGAAATGCTTTGACTATATAGGTAGTCCTCGATTTACGACCACAACTGAGCCCAAAATTTATGTTGCTAAGTGAGACATTTGTTAAGTGAGTTTTGCCCCATTTTACAAACTTTCTTGCCACAGTTGTTAAGCGAATCTTTGCAGTTGTTAAATTAGAAGTTGTTAAGTGAATCTGGCTTCCCCATTGACTTTGCTTGTCCAGAAGGTTGCAAAAGTTGATTGCATGAACTTTTTTTAATGCCGTTATAAGTTTGAATAGTCACTAGATGAATTGTTGTAAGTCGAGGACTACCTAATTTACAAAACCTCAGTGCAAATCAAACCATGTTTCCCCCCCCCCCCCCGAACATTCCTTTGGTGCTTGTAAGAAGGAATTCTTGCACAGGTTCTATCCTTAAGAACTTCTGCATTGCAAGTATCTGAATTTGGTTGCAAAGCGTTTATTTCCCTCTTCCCCAGTATAGTTTTTGAATGATAATAATAATACCAATAGATTTTGATAATATACAGTGTGAAATCAAACCTCAGTGCCCAAAAACTATATAACTTACAAAAGGCAGCTGACTGTGAATCCAAACACTTCATAAACAGTTCATCAGTGCAAGGCCTGTTCCTCAGGTACCAACTGTTACACATCAGGAATAATTTACTGCTCCTTTTTCTGGTCAAGCTGCAGATTCATAATCTGCATTTTGTTCTATATCTTTTAGTAGAGAGTACTCTTCTCTTCTTCTCCCAGCAATTGTTAAGTTATTGTCAAAGATTTTCACTTTCAACCTCTTTCATAGACGAATTATTACAAATACTACTACAATGAAATAATACAAATACTATCACAAATCTGATAAAGGACTACTTCAAAACTGTAATTGGGTGGTAGATGGTATTTCTGAATGCTTGTGTTTTTTCCAGCAGAATGAAAGAAAACACACGATCCAAGAGCAGCTGCAGCTATCGATATAAGTTAGTCCTTGCAGTGTTCAGCCAATCAGACTGGATGTCCGTGTGCTTTATTTCCAGGACCAAAGCAATGTATGAAGTGGCATACCTGAGAGAAGTGGGGTTTGTTTTAATACAACATGCAAGAATTTATCAACCCTCAATTAGAACAGGATGAAATGTGAATCTTCAATCTGAGGGAGATGAATACAATGGTAGCATGCTGTTGTTTTGGCATCTGTTGGTGCCAGAGCAAATGGTCCAGAAAGCTCTCATATAAACTAGATATTTCAGCAGAGCAGAGTAGGAAAGTACAACCCCTGATCCTGACCACAGTGTTTCCATAGATGTGTCAAATTTCCTTCTGCATCCTAAATTATTTCCTTTCTCAGGCACTTTGGTTTATGATATATAATCCAGCCTACTAAGAGCAGAGTCATCACTAGAGCAGAGCAGATGACCATGAAGCTGATAAAACCTGCGTGAGACAAGAGGTGTGTGTAGGGCTGCTCTGCAGGGATCATGTTGGTAAGGTTTAGCATATAGCCCAGTGTCCATCCCGCATCACTGTTTTGAATCTGAAATGAAGCAGACAAGAAGAATCACTCAATGAAATATCAAGCAACTTCAAGAAAAGTGGTGCAAACACTACATTTTAAAATTGATTTATTTATTATTTATATTCCGCCTTTATTATTTTTATAAACAACTCAAAGCATGAACATATTCCTAATATTCCTCTCTCCTCCTATATTTCTCAGAACAAAAACTCTGTAAGCTGACTTGGGGTGTGAGTGATCGGCCTAAGGTCACCCAATCACCTTCCATGCCTAAAATAGGACTGGAACTCATAGTCTCAAGCCTGGAACCTTAATCACTAGAACAAACTGGCTCACATGCAATTTTCTCCAACAATTCAGTGGCTAGGTTTGCATAATAAGTTTAATCAGGTCAGTCAAAGGTTTAGCAGCTGAATTCACACTATCTACTAAGATTGTTGGTTTTAAGCTTGGTTACTTTTTTTGTGAATTTACATAAGGGCCAAGTTGGCCCTTTTAGTTAGCTTATGGTTCAATAATTTATGAACATCCAAAAAAGTTTCAGAAAATTCAATAGACCATGTTGTGTGAATCCATTCAAAGAGTTACTCCTGGCTTCCAAAGTTTTTAATGATTTGTACTCATGATATTGCACTTAACTTCCTTCCATATTGAACTACTTGCTTCATAAAATATAGAAACCGTCGAGTGAGACACAGTAAGGGATCTTTTCAATTGCTGCACCAACACTGTAGATTACTTTATCCTATGAAATGTGAATAACATTTCATCTCTGGATGTCTTTTGCAGATTTATGAAGACATTTTTATTATGGCTTGCATTTGTCCTTGATTTCTTCCATATATTCTTAGTGTAAAATATTTTTAATCCAATTATTAATTTTAGATTGTATTTTTTTTTTTTGTGAGATTCTGAATAAATCTCCACCACTCCTTAATTTCCACCTCTGAATGTTAAAGATACCTTCTCCAAGAAGTGGATATTCTGCCATTTTTCCTTAGTGAAGTTGTATCTCTGGCCGAGCAGGGAGATAATATAAGTACTCGAGAAACAGTACTCGCTCAAGTACTTCTCTTTTACCTTAGGAAATTCGACTTTCACCTAGACAGAGAAAAAGGAAACAAGTTTATTTCTTTGACTTTCCTTCTCTTTTATAAAGATTGGGGTATTCTGTCTTCCACATAAATATTAATCCTTGGAGCTATCAAGCTACCGTTTTCAAATGAACAACCTTTACACATGCCACAAGGATTCTACCTATGTAGCATAAAATGGATTTTAGGGATGTTCCTTTCCCCGCTTTGATTTTTGAGTTGGAGAAGCAAGTAGAACTAATCTCACACAATTAGCACTAATTGGAGGCCACTCGTTGTATGAGTCAAGAGCCAGCGTCTTTTTGTTTGAAAAAATGACATACCTCATTCCAGGATTTGGAGCAAAAGTTCTTCACTGTTTCTATCACTTGGTCCATAGGTTTTTTGGTCACATTTAGAAAATTCATTACATAGTAGAAAGCAGAAAATGCCTAAAGATCAAGTAATATGAAATTATTCAGGAAAGAAAAAAAGAGACTCATATTTTTATAGTTGTATCTTTGTAAACCACTCAGTCATAATAAATTGGGGTGCCCTACAAATGTTATAAATAAATGGAAACAAAATATTGTCAGCAATATTTAGCATAAAGGAGATATTTTCTGAACAAATATCTGTTCAAATTATTCATCCAGTCCACAACTGTCTGTACTCAATGATTGGTTGGAAATTGCACACTAATGTGAACTGGGTGAGCAAAACACAATTGCTAGATTGATATAACATGTTATGTCCAAACAAATAAATCATATGATAAATGAGAGGACCTGGTGTACATAAGAAATAAGATACTGGACCATGAACTATCCAACTTTATTTTAGTCAATCATTCTAACTTACATCAGTTTACAGGGACTTGAACCACATTATAGCTGCGTTTTTACTAGAAATGACAGACAGTGAATGTGAGACTTTCCATCTGCAAAGTGGCAGTGACTCTACCACTAAGCTATGCTTCTTCTATCATGGCTGGGAGCTCCAGTTCAATACTACATGTAAGAAGAACTACAACCCAGGGGCTTCTCTATTGCTTCACGTCAACAAGTACACATAGCACTTTATTTGCAAATAGAAATCACTTGTTAACAATGAAAAAATGGAGGCAGAGCAGCTACTTCATGAAAGAGAGCACAATGAGAGATTAGCTGCCATTTCCAAAGTTCTGCTGGCTCAAGCTACAACCGGACAGAAGCTGGGAAAGGGGCTCTCCCAAGACTCCAGCTCTTTATTTTTGGGAACAGAAATCAAATATGCCATCTATAGACTCTTGAGGGAATCCTCCCTTTGGGAATTTGTTTTGCATGTTTCCTGCCAGTGGAAATGCTATAGCGCTGCATCTACAATTGCCAGGCTCTGTAGTGTCTGTTAAAGTAATGTTATGGAAATGTAGTCATTACTATGAAGTGGTGCTTTTGTAAGAATGGGTCTCTGGAAAAAAGAGTTAGGAAGGATTTTATTTAAAAAAAAATAGTATTTCCATTAAACCAATGTTTCTCAATTTTGGCAACTTGAAGAAGTGTTGTTCAACTTCCAGAATTCCTCAACCAGTCAGGCAGTTGAAGTCTACATATCTTCAAGTCGCCTAAACCGAGCAACACTGCCTTAAATGAACAGGTAGCTGTTTAGATTAAATACATGGTTGCACATGGGGAATGTAAAGTAGGAGCAAATAACAATTCTTGTGTAATGATGCCATCGCACAAATGCCATGATTTATGAACTCATGCCAGCCTTTGTGATAGCGGTATGTAATCAGCATGCACCTGTGGTCATTTTTATATCCTCGGCTTGTTACAGATGCCATTTAGGTCAGTAATTTGATTAGACTGATTTGTCAGTGCTTCTATTTTTGTAGTTCAAACCTGGCTGAACACTACTGTTGAAAATAATAGGGTTAATAATTTTAAACAAGAAATAACATAACAGAAATCTTTTAGTTCATTGCCAAGCTGTCAGTGTGTTGAAAAGACTCACCCCAAATTCTCCAGACACCTCAGGCAAGAAAATGCCATTGAATGAGCAGCTGGAGTAAAGACAGTCTTCAGTCTTGAAGATTTTCTGGATGCTTTCTAAACATTTTTCATAATTCCCATCACCTTGGATTTGGATCTGAGAATATGGTAGAGTGATGTTATGTGCTGTGCAGGGATTTGTGGCCAGATCAAAAACATTAAGTGTCTTCACATATCCTTGGTGGAAACATGGCTCCTGGAGTCTGTCAGTTCTTGAAGACTAAAAAAGTTTAAAAATTCATCAGCAATCACATGAGTCCCAGTACATTCATTTATCACATTACACCATAAACCATGGCTTACAATCTACAATGATTGGATTGAAAAAAAAATCTTATTAAGCCAAAACCAAATAAACCAAAGTATGCAAATGCAGTATTATGCATAACTCCAGTCAGAGTACTGGCCTGCGGCACAGTGAAGCCTAGGTCAGAAAAGAAATTCCATTTATACCCTTGAATCCTTACATATTTTATACATGTATACCTCTTTTAAAAAATTAACAAATTCACACAATGGTAAAATGGAAGAAATATTTTAAGAAGAAAAATTATTACAATCCCCTATGTACATATTCTCATATGCAATGTTTCTACAAATGTTTCTTTGTATATTTACTTATCATGTTTGCTATCTAACTCACATTTTAGGCAACTCTGGGTGGATTACATTAAAAATGAAGAAAATGACCCTGAAGATTTAATACAATATTAGCATGAGATGAAGGCATAAATCTTAATCTAAGAATAAGCGTATCAAAGTTAAAGTTTTATGCCTTTTACTTTAAATTCAAATTACTGTTAACCTGAGCCAAGTAATAAAAGTAAAAAGGGAAATAAGATATGTTCAATTAATTTTGGATGAGTCTTCTGAATCATGATTCTGTTGGGTGTATTCCCATACTCTCCATATGTAGCTCATATCCAACTGTTGACTGAGATGCTGGAAATTATAGATCAATATAGCTACTGTAGATGGCATTAGACAAGGAAAAGCTTCTTTACTGATATAATGTGATTATGGTGCAAATAAAAAGATATGAGAATAATCAGCAGCAGAAATTGCTATCCAGTTTTTTTTCCAATTCACAAAATAACTAGTGTTCTACAGGAACATTGTCTGACATAGCTGAGACATGCTTTTCTCTTACAATCCCAATTATTGTGTATCACACAATATGCACCAGTATGTTCTATTTCACAGTTTGACAGGAGAAAAGGGTAAAGTTATTAAAGCACAGCCACATCTTGCTAGCTTCAGCTAGTTAGAAGATAAGGTATCTTCAGAGAGGCTCAAGAGTGGGCAAATTACAAAAGCTGATGTGTATTATGGCACAAGCTCTACCCTATTTATAATACATTGTGGTATCCCACAAGTATCAAGTTTGTATCACAATGATGTGCTTTCATTGGATCCTATCCTGTGGATAACTCTTATTGGGAGGGACTACAACTGGCAAAGTCAGAATTCTGAGCTTTTGTGAGTTAAAATTCTCTGATCTGATGGGCTTGTTCAATTTTGCTGCACAATGTTGTGCATTGACAATAAAGGATTGAATTGAATAGTGCTGATTCATTGGCTAAAGTTTCCCATTTATGTTTAATAAATCTTATTTTCTAAGGATAAGATAGAGCAGTCCAGAACAGTCAAAATCTCATTGTATAAAGGCTCAGGAATTACAACATTATTGCATTACATGGTGTCTTTGACCATTCATTTAGAGACTGTCCAAAGTTACAATGGCATTGAAAAAAGTGACTTATAGCTGGTCCTTTAACTTCTGACCATTGCAGCATCCACACAGTTACCCGATCAAAATTCAGGGGTTGGCAATGGGTACATATTTATGGTGGTTGCAGTGTTCTGGAGCATGTGATCACCATTTGCAACCTTCCGAGCCGGCTTCAGACAAGCAAACTCAATGGGGTAAGCAACATTTGCTTAACAACTGCAGTGACTTGTTTAACAGCCATAGCAAAAAGGTTGTAAAGTAGGGTGCTTTTTGTTAACTCTTTTAACAACCACACTGCTTAGGAAATTCTGGTCCCAAATGTAGTCAAGGACTATCTGTATTAAAGGAAGCAAACTATTGGATAAGCAGGATGTATCAGTTCATCACGCATCATCTAAGGAAAGAATTGATACCAATTACTTACAAGAACATCTTGTAACAGCTTGAGGCGAAGAGCTTGGTCCTTCCCATAACATAAGAAGCTATGTGTATATACTCTGTATTCCTTGCCATAGAGATGGAAATTTATTATATCTGTTGGTAATTCAATCTTATCTGGATCTGGTACAAAGGTAATCTGTGTAGATGCTCCTCCAAGATCCAGTGCTCCTGTCGTTGTTGTACTTTTGAAGAAAGTTTGGGCAAATACGCTTGGCCAGATAGACTGCAAGAAGAACAAATTGGAGAGTTAGACTGAGAGATATAACAGCCAGACCTGGGGGACCACAACAGGATATAAGACCACAGCACAAAAAAGAAAGCAATATCAACACAGTCAGCCCCGTGGTCGTGATCTTTTCTGTATTTCCCCAGAATAAAGAAATTAGAATAAAGACCTTACAATTTAGGAAGGCAAATTCCAATAGATTGTTATGAAAACTTTGTAAGGGTAAGACTAATGGAACAAATTACTAAATTCCATTTGATATATCAAGCACCCATTTGCTTTATCAGTTGAAGTGGAAAACCCTCTAACAATCATGCTGTAATATGGAATTGGGATCAGTATCCCTTTCCAAGCCTATCATAATCCTGTGGGATTTGTTAGTTTATATTCCATTTTAATGTTTGATAGTCTCCTACAGCTCTGAATAGAATTGAAGAATGAAGACTCTTAGAAAAACTAAAACAAGTGAAGATTCCTAGTCATCACTTGCTTTTCTGACATGTCGTATTACCTCTGTAAATTTGCCCAGTAAGTAATTAAGGGTGATCCAGCCATAAGCACCTTCTTCTTCACCACTGAGAATCCTGGCGCCCTGGAATTTGAAGGGATATATATGCAATGTTTCCTCCACTGCAGAGAGAACCCTCTTAGCAGCATCCTTATTTTTCAAACTGCATGTGAAAAGAAGGGGAAATTATATAGGATTAATTAGGAACAGTCCTCATATTTTTTTTCTTCTTGAAAATGCATTCTGGAAAATGGTCAGAGAATAAGATCTTTATTATCCAGAATGAATTTTTAGAAGATGGGAGAAGCAGAAAACTCATCTGGTCTATTGCTCCATTAAAACCTTTAGCCTTTTCCTGATTACTTTCATATGGTATTCTTAAAATTATGTAATGTGGAAAAGAATTTACAAGCAATTCTCTGCTTTCTGAATATTTATTTTATTTATTTATTTTTCAGAATTTCTATACCACCTCACTCCCAAGGGACTCGGGGTGGTGTACAGCCAGTCTAAAATCAAACATATAAAAATTAAAATAAAATTAAAAACAGATTAAATCGATGGCCCACCCGAATAAAATAAAATTAAGCAGTAACCAATTAAAAAATCAAAAATTCAATTAATAGTTAGAATATTTAAAATTGAAATTTTTAAAACCCCGCTAAGTATTAGGCCAGACCGGCTTGTTGGAATAAATGGGTTTTTAATGCACGCTGGAAGGTCTGGAGATCAGCAATGGTCCGAATCTCAAGGGGTAGCTCGTTCCACATGGAGGGTGCAGCCACAGAGAAGGCTCATACCCTCGGGGCTGTCAGGTTGTAAGTCAAGGACTAGTTACACAGCTAAAAAAAAACCCAACAACATACGTCCTCATTAATCCATGAAGAAATATAAGCAAATTTATTCTGTTTCTCCTAGCTGATTGGTTTGATTAAAAATGTTTGTAGGGAGACTAATTAGTACTGAAGCAAAGAATCAGTCCTAATCCGATTTGAAATTTCTTGATCATAAATACTGTAATTGGAAACAGAATGTATGAGTCATAACCCTATCCTGTGCAAATCAATACATTGCAGGGCACTGGTAGAACTTATTTCTGGTCCATTTGCAAAGTTTCAATACTTTTGGTGAAAGTACGAGGGTTATTCACAAAATAGATTACGTTTTGCGATAGAAAAAAAAAAGTGTAGGAATTTTTTTTTTATTATATACAGTACACTTGAATATTTAAATACTACTTTTTAACATATTCACCGAACAAATTGAGGCATTTATAACATAGCGGTGAACAAGCTTTGTAATTCCATTGTCATAAAATTCAGCCGCCTGAGACTTGAGCCAATCAGTGGAATGCATTGAATGATGAAACAAGTGGTAGTCGCTTGGTGCAAGATCATGTTCATCATGAACGTTAGTTTGGCCATTTTTAAACTTAATGCACCTTTGGCGCACTCCACCTTCAGTGATGATGTTGTCCGCGTACACTTCACACAGTTGCCAAAAAATTTCAATCGGTTTATGTTTTTTTGCCAAGAAAAACCTTATCACTGATCGCACCACACAACTGGAGGGATTTTGAATTGCAGCCCACATTTCAAACGTTTGCTGTGAAATAACGGGCAACGATACGAACCTCCCACCAGCATGACTAGATGCAGACTGAGCGGCGGATACACAGACCAAAGATGGCTGCGCTAGCTCCGCCCCTTCTTGCTACAGACAAAAACGTAATCTATTTTGTGATAGCACTCGTATAAGTGCAGTGAACAGTACCCAGTACAGATATGGAGTGGGTTAGGGAGCGAAGGCTCCTTTACAACCTGTGGACTCCAACTCCCAGAATTCCTGAACCGGCATGGAATTCCAGAATTCTGGGGATCGAAGTCCACAGTTTGTAAAGGGGCCATCATTCCCCACCTCTGCTGTAGATGGATTGGGGATCCTGACTCTAGTCATATAGAAGCTCTTGGATGGAGCAAAATAAGTGCTGAATTCCAGCTCAGCTCTGGCTGTCATGTTGAGAGAGCACCAGGCAACGGAAGGCTTGCTAACAACTTCTTTCTGCGCATCCTTCCCGCAGAGCCAGGCCCCGATGGGCGAGCACGAGAGTGAGCGCTCCCCGGTGGAGCATGACAGCTTGATGCAATCTGACGAAGTGAGCGATGCCTCGCGCAAGACATGGACGGCATCCTCTCAGCGCAGCTCCCGGCACCTGGAGGATGAATACTCTGACGCCTACACTGACCTGTACCAGCCTCACCGCAACCACAACAGTGGCCTCCGCAGCACCAACGGCCATGACTCGCAGGACCGTCTTCTGGAGCGCGACTCTGAGCACAATCACAATGACAGGAACTGGCAACGCAACCGGCCCTGGGCCAAAGATAGTTATTGAAACTTCCTGGCCAGGCATCCAGGGACACAAGACATGGCTGCTGCTGTCTTTGCCATCTCCCAAACTGAGTTAATTGCCTGATCTCAAGCCTTTGTCTCTTTCCCTTTGTAGCTGAGCCCCACAGAGTGCAGGTCCTGTCCTAGTACATAGGTGCTATTTAGGGAAGCCCAGACATAGCCATGGCTGCCTAAAAGAGTTTGGGTGATTTGTCTGGCCCTCCTTCATTTTGGATTATGTAGGCCATGATAGTATCTTTGCAGGGTAAACTTCACATCCTGGTTCTGTTTTGGGAGGGGTGGGGCTTGGAGTTGGATTGGGCTTCTGCATCTCAGAGGAAGAAAATTATTCCAAGAGAGAAGCTGGCTATAGCTCCATTTTTAACTGAGCAGGGGATCAGAGCTGAAGATTACAAGGGAGAAAGTAAGCCAGGCATGTAGAGACCTTAGGATGAGTTTACTTCTTCTAAGCGGGAGACCCAGGCCTCACTTTTTGCCTTGCTACAAAGTTAGACCTGCGTGCACATGTCCCAAGATCTATCTAGAAATTGAGATTGGTGTAGTTTATAATCAAGATTACTAATTAAGGGTAATGCACCCTAGAAATTGATATGAACAGCCAATGCTGATTCAAATGCAGGGCGTGATCTTGACGGCATTGGCAACCATTTTGTGCAAATGCTTTGGTGAATCATGTGCAATAAGCAGCAGGTGAAACTGAGCCACAATACTTCAGCCTGCACAGAAAAAGTAATACATCAGAAAGAAGGTAGAACTAAAATGCTCCCCGACATTAAATGTTCTACATTCATTTAGTTTCATTTAAAGTTGAGATGATGAAAGATCATTCCACTATGGAAGGGTGATCTAAGAGACTATTGGTAAATCATCAGATGCTAATTTGGATATAATCCAAGTATCACAAGGCCCACAGGTATCTATGTGGTGGTGGCTTTTCTACAAGAATATATAAATGTTCGTGACTATCACTGTGAGGGCTACACAGCTTCCATCTTCCGTTGCCCTTGCAATTATTGATAGATGGATAGAGCCAGACACAAAAGAAAAAAAAATTGCTTCAGATTTACTCAAGAATTTCTTAGTTTTCATATTCTTTTATGTAATTCCCATGACCTTGAAGCAAGTTGTTGATTGTAAGGAAGCTGAGGTGCAAACTGTACGGTGAACTGGCACAGGTAATAAAGCCTCAAGGATCATTTGGTAGAGTAGCGGCAAGAGAGAGGTTTAGCCCTTTCCATCCTGGCTCTGAAGTATTCTCTGTCCAACATATCCCAGCCAACTGGATGCCTTTTCTAGATAGAGTTTTAGATCCAAAGTGGGGAAGTCTTCAGCAGAGGAAGTTATTTTGCACAGAAAATAGCCCAGTGGAGAAGGGTTTAATTAGGACTTTCCTAACTCTTGCTGGCCTTCTATTCCAAACCTATTTCATCCCCAGTAGAGTGAAAGCCTTGAAACCCTCATTTCCTTGGAACCACAACCCAATGCTCAGCCTTGTTCCTCTTGTCCTGCTAGGTCATCTCCTGCACAGTCACTTCTGTTAATAGGACTAGTGGGAAGACATTTTTAAAGCCACAGTATGAGATGCTTAAGTCCATATCCTCCTCACTCGTTCCAAAATTCCTCGCTAACTGCATGTAACCTTGATCTTCCACATTCCACTTGTGTTGCGGGAAGTGGAAGGAAGATGAAGTGCCGAGTATCGGTAGGTCCTGCTCTTTCATGGTGACTTCCTACCCTCAGCACTTTGGAGCTTCCACCTTGTGGAAGTGGCCCAGGGCTATAGCCATCCTACTTCCTGCTTTTTCTAATGCGCAAACCCTGCTCTTCCATTCCCCCTCTTCCATTCTTGGGGCAGTGGGTGGCAGTCCCTTCCCTTCAAAAGCACGTACAGCTACCAGAAATCAGCCTGTAAATATTGCCCACTAGCATTGGGAGTTGTATTGAGTATCTGTTGTACCCCTGGATGGTCCAGAGCCAAAGGGGAAATCCTCTTCCCTCTTTTGTGGCTTAGGTGGTTTTGAGGACGGGGAAATGTTTCTATCCCTGCGGTAGTGGTTGTTTGATGGGCTGCTGCAACAGCTTTGTTACTCTTCTTTTGTAGAGAGCACTTATTTCCCCCAAAACTTGTAAGCAGTTTGAAACAACAAGCATTTGCTATTTATAACATGTGGCTGAGTGGTTATTTTGAGTACAGCTGCGAGGACATTGGAATGGAGGGTTTGAAGGACAAAACCGAAGATGGTGTTTTGGTTGGTATTCATAACACCCTTCCCTGATGCAACTCTAAACCAAGTGTGGTTCTTGAGCCAAAGGTTGGGAGGAACCAATATCCCATGACTTGGCTGTTCAGAATTGATCTTTCAATTGGCTCCAGAGTGACTCTCTTCTGAGGTAGGAGTAAGGCTTGGACTCCTCTAATTAGTAGGACCTTAGGCTACAGTTCCCAGAATTCCTTGAGGAAAATCTAGGGCAATTAGATGCCACACTTAGCAGTATAATTAATTATCTCAAGAGTTTAGGCACAAGCAGCTTTCATGTTAAAGTGGCAAAGGTTCAAATACTGTAGGCAGAATAAACAAGGCCCTCTTAGTTCAAATGGCATTTGTGCTGAGAGTAAAAAAAACCAGGTAGGTCAATGAATGGGTTGCAATTGTCAAGTTCTTGACCGATTTGCCCATCAAGTGCATTCAACCTAGGAAAGGTGAGGATTGAGTGGCATCTAACCTCCTTCAGGTTATAACCAAAACTGAAATTGCCTTTTAATTAAAATGTCAGAAGTCTGCCTATTAACCAATACTCATGTAAGTGCATATAACACATCATATAAGTAGCATTTCTGCTTGCTCTCTATGCATCAGTTCTGACTTTCAGATATATTAGAACAAACTTAGCTTAGCATCAACTTTTCTCCAGCTGTCTGTCAGAGCTTCTCCTTTCCATTCACAAAATGCATTTTGATGATTCTCACTTTGAAAATTACTGTTTTGAAGAGTGGGTATCTATAGAAAGGCCCACTATTCCTGGCTTTTGAGAAATGTTTAAAAAAGCAATGGTCTTGAAATCTACCTCGTCACAATACAAGGTAGTCTGTAAAGCCATACTTCTGCAGAAATTCTGACTGAAATTTTTATTTACATTTTTTTTAATGAATTGCCCTCAAAGTACAACCCTAAATAACAATACTTAATAGAACTCATCAGTTGCAACAAGATAAGCTCATTTTAGACTGCACTGTTGCTTAACAAATATCTCCTATTTGCACCATCCTATTCTAGTTCTAGTCCCACTGTAGCCATGAAGCCAATTGGGTGACTTTAGGACAGTCACTGTCTCCTAACCCACCTCACAGGGTTGTTGTGGGGAAAATAGGAGAAAGGTGTGTTGAAGATGTTTGCCTTCTTCGGTTATTTGTAAAAAATAATAAAGATAGGATATAACTGACTAAATAAATATAATGGGGATGAAAACTGAGAACAATCATCATGTTCATAAACATAGACATTTATGTATCAGGTTATGCAATTTTGCATAGTTTGAGATTCAGTATAAGAAGCTTTTTCTAGAAGTTTCTCAAGCTTATGCTATTGAGTTGATGAACAGCTAAGAATATCATCTTAAGCAGAGGTGAAATTCAGCCGGTTCTAGCAGGTTCGCTTGAACCGGTAGTAAATTTTCTAAGCAGTTGGGAGAACCGCTTGTTAGAAGAAATCTCCTTTTGTTTTTTCCCACTTTACAGGGTTAATCCTGTAAGGAAGGCAAGAAAGAAACATTCTGGTGTTGTTTCTAGCCTAATCTTTATTGCCCTGCTGACAGAAACTGCCCACCCAGTCACATGACACCCCCCAGCCATGCCCACAAAGCCACGCCCACAGAACCGGCAGTAAAAAAAATTGAATTCCACCACTGATCTTAAGAATCCTCAAACTCCTGGTGGAATAGTAACAAGTTTGTTGTAATAATGTAATATTTTGTAAACAAAAGAGAACCCAATTCTTGCCTCAACTGCATGGACTTTTTCCTGAGACTTTTGAAACTTATGTCAAAACTATTTTGCACATGGTTATCACAGTAATCATTAAATGGGAATTGGTCAAAGGAGTCCCCCCCCCCAAATAAAACTTACAACCTACCTCAGAAGAAATCTATAGCAACTACTGCAGAGGAAATTATTGGCTTTTCAGGAAACAAGATCTTTCCTTGATTTTTCCAGACTCCTCAATTTAAATATTATTTTGCTACAAGCATTGCTGCTGTTTCTCATTCACATATAATGTAAAACAGCACGGCATCAAGCAGCCAACTTATTCTTATTTCTAATTGATGGTCCTTTGAGTAGAACTGCTTCCTTTGAAAAGAACAGCAGCAGCACAGCTATGGCAGCAGTATCACAGGTCTTTACAACGTACATATTTCTACTTGTGAAAAACCAAGAATAAACAGGCAGAACAACATTTCATATGGATTTATAGTAATTTTTTTCAGATCATTGAAAAAAAATAGGAGTCTTTCTGTACATTGCCTGCCCTTTTTATGTGGGCTTGGGGGGGCAGTTCTAGATAAAACAAAAACACAATTGCATTGAAACATAAGTTTAGGATTAGAAATGGGAAAAAAGTCCTAATTGAAGCTGGAAAAAGAGGGTCTGGCGAAGTAGGTGATCACAAACAGAATTCCCCTCTTCATTGGGCCAAACCCAAAAAGTCCTTGTCTGATTTATGGAGAAGATGGCAAATGTAAAAATCGATAACTGAATCCTCTTCCCACCCCCTTCAAATATGTTTGAAAGTATCAATCAGGAAGGCAAGATTGCTAGCCATTCTCAACCACCAGAACAAAAAGAAATACAAGTATTCTATAGACACCATTTTCAAGGAGAGGAGTAAAGGATCTGTGGAAATCAAAGATTTGCAAGGTGACACCTTATCTCTTGGAGAAATGTTCCCATTGTTCAGTCTTCAATTCAATGCAGGATTATCGTATATATAGAAGTGTATTTACATTCACAGAAAATGAGAAAATGAAACAGACACTTCAGTGTGAAAAGACTGGAAGAGCCACTATGCTTGTACCCTGTGTCACTGCCTAGGCCTCAAATTGTGGTCAAAGGGTGGCCCCTGATTATAATACAAGGGCGTGGGAGGGGAGAGAACTATTTGTAGGCTAACTACACACTCAGGCAAAGATAGTCTCCTCCCGACGCTTCTTAGTGAGGATGGTTCCTGGTTTGTGTTGGGCATCTGGATGGTTGGCCAGTTCTGGGGGGCATGAAGACACCGGACTCTCAAGGATAGCTTGCTTAAGGTCATAGAAGACAGCAGAGTCCTCTTTGGTGACAAAAGAAATAGCGACACCACTTTTCCCAGCTCGTCCAGTTCGACCAATGCGGTGGATGTAATCTGCAACAAAGAAGGAATCGAATAGTCGAGGCACAGACACTGCTGGTACATCAGATGCAAATTGGAGACCTAGCAGAGTTCCCTAACCTTTCCGGCCTTGCAGACCGCCGGGGGTGGGTGGGTGTAGGGGATGATTCTGCATGAGTGGCCAGCGTGTGCACACATGCTCCATTTGCTCGAGTGTCATGCACATGCGCCCGCCATTCTCGCAAATGGAGCATGCGTGCACGTGCTTGCCTGCTGTGAGGATGCGCATGTGTGCGCTCGCCTACCATTTCCACAACTCGGTTGCAAACGCGGCCTGGAGGTTGGTCACCCCTGACTAATGGACTCTGAAGAATTGTATGGCTATCCCTCAAGAATAGCATAACATTTAGGAAAGCAACAAGCAATGGATAGAGCAGTGGTGTTAAACTTAATTTCATTGAGGGCTGCATCAGGGTTGAGTTTGACTTCGGGGGGGGGGGGGAATCAAGGGGTGGGCATGGCCAGCTTGATGTCACTTGTATCGGGGTGCCTGTGGTGGCCTACGGTGCTTCTGCCAGCGAAAACAGCTCCATTTTCACTGGCAGTGGATTGCAGGAGGCCGTGGCAGCCGAAAATGGAACTCGGAAGCCTGTTTTTGCTGGCAGAAGCACCGCAGGTCGGTCCTTCGCTGTTTCCAGGGCAGCTCTGCGGGCCAGATCTAAGTACCCCAGGGCCGGATCCAGCCCCCGGGCCTTGAGTTTGACTTTGGAATGTAACATTTCAAGGCTCAGAATACTTTCCATACATTATTTCAACAATCCTGGGACTAGCCTGTTAAGACAAGATGCCGCATGGTTTCTGCTTTGTAAAAACTGTCTACTAAGAAGGAAGAGGAAGATTTACATTACATATTTTATGGCTTTTGTATTTTGCCATGATTCACCATCAGCAATGTGCTGCGAGGAGAATCCACATCTCTAGGAGATTGACTGGGGACATATCTCTTAATATGCCAGTCTCCCTGCTTCACTGGTATTCATACATGTTCACAAACACTACTTCGTCCAAATTTTATTCCGAGAAAAGAACCACTGAACATTCCACAGATGTGGAGGAACTTGAAAGAGAAAATAAAAGGATAGCTCACCTTCTATGTTTTTAGCCATATCATAATTCACCACCATGGACACATCCTGAATGTCAATACCACGGCCGGCTACATCTGTGGCCACCAAAATGTCCTTGGCACCAGCCTTCAAATTGGAGAGGGCAAATTCACGCTGCTCTTGACCTTTACCACCATGGAGGGTGCAAGCATTGTACTATAGAAATAAGGAGAACGATATTAAGAAAAGTCAAATTGTTGTAACGTGTGTGTGCGCGCACGCTGAAGAGAAGTAACCAAGAACAAATATTTCAAAGACACAGATATTTGAAAGAAGACTGCAGCAGAATTAGTTCTACCAATTTCCATATATTTTAAGAGCTATCTTGCAAGTTATTTTAGGGATAAAAATAACTGGCAGTCAGCAGAGACAGTCATCTTTTAGTAACAAGGATCCTAGATAAAAAGCTCCTACGGACAGAGAGTTGTTTATAAAATTGATGAATACATATTAGAAGCTATTTGCTCAACGGTCGACTGCAACAGGACAGAGGAGAGAGAACTACACATTGTCCAAAAGATAAGGGAAGATTTCGTTCTGGGAGCCTGGATGCCTCAAAAGATAGCCCTGGAAACCCTAACAAGTTTTGTTATCTCAACAAACATCTGCAATTCTGTAGCTCTAAATAGGATCATGACTCACCCCCATTTTCTCCAAAGATTTGGCCAATACATCACAGCCCTTCTTCTGATTGACAAAGATGATAATGGGCGGATCAAAACCTTGCTCCAAAATAGCCAACAGTTTCTTTCTGTGTAAGGGAAATGGGAAAAATGGCAAGGAATAAACAGGAAGTAGGATCTTTCAGTTGAGAGACTGGACGGTGTCACATCTTAAACCGAAATGTCCTGCTGAATTCTATCTTTCTGCTCTAGTACTACATTTATATCACAGTACGCTGAAGCCTTTTTCATCCCGGGGTCACCATTTCAAGAATAGTTTAATGCCCTGTCACGCAGGAACACCACATACTTAATCCTGCCATTGTTTATTTCAAATAGAGACACAAAGAGTAGACATGAAGAAAATACCCTAAGGCAGGGGTAGGCAATTATGGCTCCTTCATGACTCATGGATTTCAACTCCCAGAATTCCTGAGCCAGCCATGCTGGCTCAGGAATTCTGGGAGTTGAAGTCC
>JAEANM010000778.1:0-27382 GCA_017656035.1 Myanophis thanlyinensis
AAGGCAGGAAGGAAGGAAGGAAGGAGACAGGGGAGGAAGGGCAGGAGAGTGGATGAATAGAAGAAAAATAGTGGATGGATGAAGGGAAGGAAGAAGAGGAGGGAGAGGAGGTCTGTGTACAGCTGTGTAGGTGTGCCCAAAAACTCGAGACTTCCTCAACTGGTGTCTCCAGTGACCTTGCATTTTTCATAAACAAATTCCATAAATGAAGATAATCTCGCCCTCACCCAGCTTGAATCCCTAAAGGTTCCTGTTCCTCCTTTTAAACTGAGGGATGGACCAAAAGAGGCCCTGGTTCCAGCTCTCCTCCTCCTTCCCATCCACCCCCCTCCTGAACCAGGCACAGCAATCCTGTCACCTGGGGGAGGTTGGGAAGTGCCGGGGGGGAGGGAAAGGTTCTCGGTGCTGCTGCTGCTCCTCCAGGGGTCTAGCCGCCCCCCCCCCGCCCCCCCCCGCCAGGACCTTCTCCCAACTGTGTGCATATGTTCCCCATAGGGTCCCCCAGCCCACCCCCTCCGTCTGCTGTGGGGCTGGGGAGAAAGAAAGGGGGCTGGCCCAGGAGAGGAAGCGGGAAGCCCTTGGAGAGCTGCCTCTCTTTCTCTCTGCCAACTCTCCACTCGCGTTGACCCTGCTGCGCCTGGGAGAAGCGAAGTTGGAATTGGCTGAAAAGATTCATTTGTCCGTCCAGTCCACTCCTGCGGGGCTGGGCTGAATGGATTCTCCTGGCAGCAGAAGGGAGGGGTCTTGGACGATGCTCTGGGCCATCTCTTTATTCATCCATCTTTTCTTCCAGAGAGCGGCCAGAGTGGGCTCGGTTCCACCTGCCTTGCGTGGGCTGCCTTGGCTTCCTTAACTGGTTAGCAGAGGGGTTGGCCAAGCTGAGCGACCACCGGCGTCTTTGGGCTGGGTCAGAGAACATCAGGCCCAGCCTGGCCCTTACAGGACGGGGCAACCCTGGCTTTGTAGCCAGTTGTGCAGGAATAAAAAAGATGGAGGGTGTTTTGTTTGTTTTTCTCCCTTCGCCATCCCTTTATTTCCAACCCTGTGGCTTGATAGAAATAAAGAGGGTAAAAATAAGTAAAAGGCAGATTGGCCTTCTCGACGTCTTTGAGTCAGGGAAACAAAGCACTCGGCAACTGGGAAGAGAAGGAATCTTTCTTCCAGAGTTGTCCTTCCTCTCTCTCAAATTGGTACATGCTGCAAATGGTCTAAAAATGGCTCTGGCCTGAGGCTTGTTGTCTGAAAGAGAGAATGGAAAGGGCAAAGTGAACAAAATCGCTATCTCTAAACCAGGATTCTTCAACCCAAGTTGGGAACAGCAACTCTGGTGTTCTGAAATTACAGCTGCAGATGACGGAGAGTTAGCCAGCCAATGTTTCAGTGGGGCTCTGGAAGCCTTCCTGAAATCCAGGACCGAAAGCTGGTGAGATAGTCCTCCTGCACGGAGGACAAAGCACTCTGCAACTTGTGGCCTTCTTACAGAGTCTGCAAGTCAACTATGATGTTTGTTCTACAGCCACTTCTCGGTTATGTTGAGTGGCAGCTGGACTGGACGGTCGGAGGGCAGGGGGAGGCTTTGGCTAAGATGGGGAAAGAGCAGCAGCAGGAAGAGAAAGGGAATCGGGCACAGATTGGGGGCTTCACCAGAGTCCCTTCCTCCTTTCTCTTTGTGGCTCAACTGGCACGCCCTTGATCACCCTTAATACCTTCTTGAGACTGATACAAACCAACAATTGGAAACCAGGCAACATGGCTTGTGTGATTCTGTAGCTGAATGAAGTTTGGGGGCGACTGATCTGAGAACGATCTAGCTGGGAACCAAGTTTGAGAGAAGCTTCTGCATTTCCCGGGCCGCCAATCTTGGTAAACATGCCCATCAGCTGCCTCTTGCTTTGATGTCCCTCCAACACGACTCTTTCTTCTTTTTCTTCTTCCAGATGGTGGAGCATGGCTTCCCCAACCAGCCCAGCTCCTTGGCTTTTGACCCCAAGTTGCGCATTATGGCCATCGGAACCAAATCGGGAGCAGTCAAAATGTATCCTTCTTGGCATGGCAGCAGTGGCCTTTTTTGGGTGTGGAGTTCTGGCCGAAGGTGAAGATACGAAGCCTGCAGCATGGTTTGGTTGGACACCACCTGGGGGTTGGGAAAGGACCATCAGTCCTTGCTGGGGGTGGGTGGGAAATGGGAACATGGATTGGTTCTTGTTGTGTGAGGACTTGTGTGTTGCGATCGACAGTGTGTCTCCTGGGAATTATGAACGCAACGTGTTCCAAGCTGAGGTTCCCCCATTTGAGTCTCCAAAGATGTTGGCACTGCAGCTTCCAACTTGATGGGGAATTGGGGAATGAAGGTGCCAGCTCAGGGACAGCTGGTGGATTACAAAATGGGAGCTCCCAGTTTGGAGGTGTAAGGGTTTGGTGATAATGGTCCCAACAAAAGTAACAGGTAGTCCTTTGCTTAAAACCACAACTGGTCCCAAAATCCTTGTTGCTGAGCAAGACATTCATGAATTTTATCCCCGTTCTATGACCTCCCTTGCCACGTTAAGCGAATTGCTGCAGTCATTAAAATTAGTCACCCGGTTGTTAAGTGAATCTGGTGTCCGGATTTTTTCAGCCCAGTTGAATGTTAAAGGCAACTTTTGAAGCGAAGGAGTCTTTGCTTTGGGCACTCGGAGGCGTGAATGCCGCTTTGAGCTGGAAAAGAAGCTGGCAAGGAGGGTCTTGCCATTGGTCTGCTGGATTTTTAAAACCTTGTTCCAACCTGGTTTGTGTGTAAAAGCACCGGCATCTTTGCAGATCTGCTGAGGGTGTGTGTGTGTGTGTATATGTGTTTTTGTTTTTCCTGTTGTGTTTGGAGATTAAAGTTGGTGTTTGGGGCGTCTAAGTTGGGGCAGATTTGCCCAGTCCTTCTGCCATTGACCCCTTCCTCGCTGCCCCAGCCTTTCCTTCCAGCCTCTGTAGTAGTGCGTTGGGAACCTGGCTTGGCAGCCGGACAGGACAGGACAGGACATGTGTAGCTTGGCAAGACAAGGAAGGAAGTGGCTGAAGAACAGAGGACCCAGTCCCTTTTTGGGGGTGGGGGTGGGCAGGGCTGCTCGGAAACGGCTGAGGCAGCTTGAAAAAACCCCTTTTGGTCCAGCGGCATCTCTGCTTGGGGTCTTTCTCCCTGTGGCCCTTTGCCAAAGGGAACTGGTGGGGGAGGGGGCTGGGGAGGGGATATACTGGAGTCACATTCACCCCTCCAGAAAATGAAGTCCCAAACCTGCCGATATGGGCTCCCGGCATCCTTGGCAAAGACGAGTGCCACCGGTTGGGTGGTAGAGCAGTAAACGGACTTGCCAGCGAGAAATCCCTTGTGGGACTTTTTGGGAGAGGTGGGGGCGGGGAGTCTGAAGAAATTGGAGTGGGTGAAAATCCTCCCTTGGGTTGTGTGGCCTCTCACCCTTGGGGGCTTCCTATGGGGCAGGAGGGGCAGGAGGCGGCGTGCTTTCTGCACTGACCAGCCCAGCCCCCAACCCCTCCCTCGTCGCCCCTCCTCCTCTTCCTACAATGGCAGAACAAACTATGCCCATCACTCCTGGGGGCGATTGGAGAAGAGGGGGGTGGGTGGGCGGGCTCCTCAGGGGACTGAGCTGCTTCTCCCCATTTGAATGGCTGAATGGATTTTGGGGTCACTTCCCAAGAAACTGGGGCAGAAAATCACGTGGCTGGTTTTCCTTCTTCCCCTTCAAAGGGGGGCCTTTGTTTCACTTGGTCTGCCGGTCTCTGCTGCCCTCCCGAGAGGGGGGTGGGCGCAGAAGGGAAGGTGGATGGTTCTGCTTCTTTCATCTTCCCCGAAGGGTCCCTGCATCATTTGGGGAGGGGGCGGGGGGGCGGAGCAGAAAGACCACGGATCAGTTATGGGAATAACAGCCAGAGTTTGCATTGAGGTCTTGCAACAGCAGAGGGATCCATTCTTGGAAGGCTTCTGAAACTTCTCAAACAGATTATTTCAAGGGGGGGGGATAAACCTTGAGAGCCCCTGGGAGGATCCAGATTTTTTCTGGCTGAACTGGGGGAACTTCTTCTCCCCAAGTGGGAAAACCTAATTCCTGCCCAATCCATATGGTGCTGGTGGGGAGAGAGGGGTGTGTGTGTGTGTCTCTTGGTGCAATGCTCTGTCTTTGCCCATCAGGACAGAGGCAGGCGATTCTGGGGGCCCGTTTCTTAAAAGTGGTAGGAGGTGCAGGGGGGTGTTGTCTTTGGCTGCTTCTCGGGGTCAGCCACGGGTGCGGTTCTCCTTCCTGGCTTGGCTGGCCGCTGCTGAACTCTGGGGCGTGGGCTGTTTCTCCGTTGATGCAAAGATCTTTCTCTCCCAGAGGGAAGCTGTGAGGCTGGCTTGGTGCATCAGACCTCTGGCAGCCCTCACATCTTCTCTGGCAATGATTTAAGGGGGCTGCTAGCCCCCAGCCCTCCCGTCCCGTCCCCTGCCGTGGTGCATGTGATGAAACGGTTGCATTCTCCATGCAAGGGAGCTCCAAATGACTCCTGCCCAAATGGACAAAATACGTGGCTCACCGGGAATCAAGTGGGCATCACCTTGAAGGTTTATTATGGGACGCAACTGGTGTGTTTGGGTCAGGGGTCTCCCCTTCAGCCCTCTTTTCTCCTCCTGCCCCCAAACATGCCAGTCCTTAATTATCAGAAGGCTCTTGGAAGGAGAATATTTGTGGCTTGAAGTGAGTGCCCCCTGAGCTTGCTGGTTTTCTTGCAGACGTTTTACCAGCAAACTAGGTAACATCATCAGTGCTGGTAAGGTGTGGGGTTTGCCTCTGTGTTTATATTACAGCGCCCTTGCCCTGTCAGTGGGGGTGAGGGTGGTCTTAGAAGTCCTTAGGGAGGGTCTTTGCTGGCCTCTTTGGCCAACCAGGATGCCTGAAACACTCGCCTGAGCCAGTCTCTTGAATTGCCTTTGCCGGTTTGAAGAACTTGTGGCCAGCCGGGCTTCCCGCAGCCTCTGTGGCCGTTTTTCTCTCCTCGGATTTGACCAAACGGCGTTTTATTCTTAGAATCTGTCTGAAGCTTTCCTGCTCATCTGAGAATAGTTCTCAGCACAGAGCATCTCTTACTCCGCTTGGGGAAGGGGGGGTGGGGTGGGGAAGGGGCTGGAGCTGGCAGTGACCCTGCCTTTGCAACCATGCTGGAGCTGCTGGGGGCCCTGCTTGGCAAGGGCAGGGCGTTGGGGGCTTCCTGGTGGAGGCTGGCGGGCCCCAACTGTAATTGTAGATGAACTCTGAATCCGTACTTCATCTTCCCAGCAGTGGAGAAGGGTTCTCCTCTAAATAAGGAGAAGAACTCAGCGTTCTTTTACTGTCGGGGCAAGCCGTCTTCTGCAAAATTGCCCCACCTCTTCCTCTGGCGAGCACAAGGAAGGAACTGTGGGTGTTATCCTTTTGCGCTCCCCACAAGTCGCACCGTGAAAGGGACGTGGAGCAAGGAAGGACCTTAGGTGAGCAGAAGACGGAAGGGCTTGTTTCTCAGGTCTTCTCCCCCGCCAGCAGCTCCCGTGTGAGGAAGTGGGCTCCTGTTGCAATGCTCAAGTCGGGCAGACTTGGGAAAGGAAGGAAGTGAGCAGCACTCCACAGAAGTTCCACAGAAGGCCGGGAACTCCCACACTCCCTCCCTCTCCCTCTCTCTGAACTCATTGAGCCTAAAGAAGGGGGACTTGGGGGAGGGCTTATCTGGGGAGTAGAGCTGGGGCGATGTGAGTTCAGGGGTCTCCAACCCTCGGAACCGAGCCACAAAATGAGCATGGTACGTGCAGATCCAGTTGCAAGAGCAGCAGGCATGTGTGCCCACTGCTTGTGCAAACAGAACTGTGCACTTGCCCGCCATCGCGCATTAACTCTCTCCCTCTGCCCCCCACCCCCTATTACCACCAGTCCATAAAGGCAGAAAAGTCTGGGATCTGTCGTATTTGGAAGTGGTGGCTATCCAGGCTCTTGGAAGCCGATAAACCCCAGATGAAGTGCGTGAGAAGCCCCTTTCCGTTTTCCCAGGGCTGTGTTTGAAGGGTGCAAATGCCCCCCCATCTAACACCCCATTCTGAATTCCTTCTGGAGCACCCACACCAAGAGGGTGTGATATCCTCCCTGAGAAGACAGAGTTCCCCTCTGTCTTCTCAGCTGGCCACAGCAGGTTGTGATTTCATTGCATGGGTCTCATTCGTTTGCCCCTTTTTTAGAGGAGGGGTCTGTCGCCTCTCTGGAAGACACACTTCTGGTGTCCCCCCCATTCCCAAATCCCCCCACAGGGAGAACTGTTGGCCCACCCTTGGCAATTCAATTCCGCGTGCAGCTTTGCTTCCAAACGGTTGAGTCAACGGTTGACCTTCCCCTCGGAGAATAGGATTGGTCCAAGGTGCAGCCCTCCAACCCCATTCCTCTCTCCCCCTCCCAGTTTTCCCTATAGCTGGGTTCTGGCTTGGACTGGGTGCACCACCACAGCCAAAGCCAAGCATTGCCCCACCCCCAATTCTTTGAAAAGTAGGTCACACATCAGCGTGGTAAACAAAGCCCAGAGGGGTGATTTGTGCCTGGGGGGGGGGGGAAAGGAGGCTGCAGAGGGGAGTGAGATGGGAGGGGGCCCGGCCCGATGTGTGCCAAAATCGGATTCCTTTTAAGCCAGCAGTAAGTGGAGAAGTCGACCTTAAGAGAAACCTCCCTTCTTCAGCCATGGGCTCTGGTTCTTAGATAAATAAAGCCAGCTGAGTCTGTTTGCTCCATCAGTTTCTTCGAATAGTTTTTGCCATTTTTTTTTGGTTTTGTTTTAAGCAAAAGACAATTTTGGTTTTGCAAGGCAGAGAGGCGCTGGGCGAAAATCAAATGACCTCTTTTATTTTTCTCCTCTTTCCCTTCTTGGCAGCTTCATTCAAAGATGAAGCGATGGTGTCATTTCCTCCCTTCGTGTAAACAGGCACGTTTTGGAGAATCCCCAGCCGGGCCAGAAAAGTTGCTGAGTCTCTCTCTTTTTTATTTTTAAAATAAAAATGTGCTTGGAAGTCTTTCCAACCTGTAGGATTGCAGTCAAAACACACAGGCGCCTTGTGGGCGTGCACGACCTAGTTTTGAACATCATTGTGCAAAGCCAGGGGAGCCCAACCTTGGCAACTTTTAAAACTTGTGGACTTCAGCTCCCAGAATTCCCTGTGCTGGCTGGGGAATTCTGGGAGTTGAAGTTTTCAAGTCTTAAAAGTTGCCGAGATTGGAGAGCCCTGTGCTAAGCCGTGGACTATGCGCTGAGAACAAATGGAAAGCCTGAGGTTTGTCTGGACACTAGAACAAGGCTGCAGTTAGCCACTTGCAGGAAGTCCTTGTTGTGTGAATGCAGCCTCTGGGTCTTTTGCTGACCTGGGCAAGCTTTTGGAAAAAAGAAGGATCTTGGGGGGACAAGATGGGGGTCCCTTGCCAATGGATTGCCAGGTGTCCATTAGTGGTGATCTTTTCTGGGCAAACAGAGTCAACGAAAGACCGTTCCTGGGGGATGTCCTGACCATGGCTGAAAAGTCAGCAGGGCAACTTCTCAGGGACAATTAGATGGAGATGTAGGGCATATAGGATTGGTCAATAGGTGGGTAAGGGGGTGGGCACAGAGAGAAGCATGTGGGCAGCACCCTGCAGGCACTTGCTTGGCACAAGAGCTGACGAACTTTTGGGATCTTCAAAGAGAATACGACAAACCCCTGGAAGAAAAGAGCTTTCTGTTCGCGAGAAAGCTTCCATGCTCAAGAGTAGGCTATCTTGCATACTTTTCAGTGGCCTAAAAACAGCCCTTAGTGCTTGTGTGTTGCACCCACGGGCTCTCGTCAAAGCTGGGAATGGGAGGTTCAGCTAGAGAGGTTTCTCACGACTGCAGAGAGATGGGGAAGGCTGGGCGGAAGTTCTTGCTTTTCCGTTGGCGAGACTCTTCCTTGACTTCTGGGCCTCCTGAAGCTATGGCGCTCCCGGAGTGGAGTTCACGGGGCTGCACAAAGAGACAGCAACCGTCACTCAGATGCACTTCCTACCTGGACAGGTAGGTAAAAAAAAAAGAGACCTGGGTTTTGCTTGTTTGTGTGGCTCCTTAGACTCGCTCTCCAAATCAGGGCTCAGAAAGTGGGTGTAATCACATAAGCAGCTGTATAAATTGTTTAATTTATTCATTTATTCCATTTCCATAGCCGCCCAGTTCAACTAAGTGGCTTGCAATTATAAGACAATTAAAAAAAAAACAATAACAAAGCCATTGAAAAACCACCCAAGAAACAAACAAATAAATAAACTGTAATACAGGTGCTCCAAGGTTGGATTTAATAATGTGAAGGAGAGACGGTTTGGCCTAATGGTTAGAAACCACTAGAAACTGGGAGATGAATGAGTTCTAGTCCTGCCTTAGGATGACTTTGTGCCAGCCACACACACACTCAGCTCAATCCACCTCACAGGGTTGTTGTTATGGGAAAAAGGAGGAGGAGGAATATGCTGGATAATGTTCTCTGCCTTGAATTATTTGTACAAATAATAAAGGCAGGATAGAAATAAATTAATGGTGAAGCGTTGGGAGGGGGCTTTCTGGAAGTGAGGCTTGGAAGTGCCCTTGAGAATGCCTTAAAAGCCCCCCCCCCATTTCCTGCAGGGTCTCCTACTTTCCCTTCTGGATGACAACACGCTGCACCTGTGGGACGTTTATCAGAAAGACGGCTGCTCCCACCTGGAAGAGACTCGGAGTTTTGTCCTCCCCGGACGGCCAGGGTTCGACAACGCTAAGTACTCATGGCTTCTGCACCCCCTTTGCCCCCACTCTTTCTTCCTGGTTGGGGGTGCCAGGGGACCCTGGGCAAAAAGGAGAGAGGGGGTGGGGTGGGTATTCAGCCTCCAACCACCTCCTGGCCGTTTTCTTGTCCCTTCTTGGCTCTCTGCAGGAGGGAGGGAAGCTGGGTGGACAAGGCATAGCTCCAAAGCCCCACATCAATGGGGCAAAGCTGTTTTCTGCTCCAGGTTTTGCAAGGGGGGGGGAAGCACAGTTGAGGGTTGGACTGTGGGAAGAAGAGACGATGCCAGTCTGATCTTCCACCACTTGGTGCCCAAGCATCGCGGGCACAATGACACACCTTGGTGGGATGATGCGTTGCAAGGGAGGGGGGCAGCTTTTCCTTGCAAGTCACCTTTGGGGTGAGGGTTCCCCAGCCTTGCAACGAGGATCTAGCAGCTTCACTGGTTTTCGGTGGGGTGCGAATGTCCACTTGGGTGTGGGTGTGTTTGGGACGACCATTTTCAGAACGTGTTCTGGGTTCTGTTTGGAAGGACCAAGTTGCCAGAAGTATCTCAGAGCCCCGGTGGATCTTCCCATGCAGCCCATGCTGTAGGGAAGTGCCAAAGAGACACAGAAACCCATGAACTATGCACCCTCAGCTACAGAGCTGCTCTGAAATAACTTTCCCAAAAGATTCTGAGAATGGTTAGCCAGATGATCCAGCTGCTGCCACAGTTCTGGTGTTACAAGAGGGTCCTCTTTTCCTCTTCTTTCTGGCAGTTCCCCTCCCAGCATCACCCGGGTGACCGTGATTCTCCTGGGCTCCACCTGCAGCATCGCGTATCTTGGCACCGAAGGGGGTGGCATCTACTTCCTGGGACTTCCTGGTCTAACGCTGCTGGAGGACAGCACCCTGTACCAAGATGAAGTCCTGCAGAGGTGAGTGGCTCTTAAGAAGGCCCAGGGCTTTGTGTCAGCAGGCATGGGTCCACCTGAGTGGGGAGATGGGGGGCATGATTAGTATGTGAAGAACTGGATGACTGTTGAAGACCTGGGATGCCTTCTGAAGGAAGCACCAAATGCTAAAACAATGCATCTTCAAGAAAGTTGCTGATGGTGTCAGGTCAGCGCATCTAAGTGATGTCCTTCAGACATGGTAGGTCAATCATAGAAAAATACACATGCCTCTGTGTCTATTCATTGTTTTGGACACCACAAATGAGGTTGGTCTTAATGTTGTGAGGTCCTTTTCATAGAGAGTTCTTCTGTCCTCATTCCTGATGCACAGAAGGAGGTCATGTCTGCAGAAGGACACCTCGTGTCCCTCAGATTCCATAACTACCTTAATTTGCTGGAAAGGGAGGTCACAGGTGAAGCATCCCTCTTTCTCTCACCCTCCTAGTGTACCTGAAGACTACCGATGTGGGAAGGCCCTCGGGCCAGTAGAGTCTCTTCAGGAACATCCTCAAGACTCAGCCAAAATCCTCATCGGATACAGCAGAGGCTTGATGCTCCTATGGGACAGAAGCTCGAGAGAAGTTCACCATCTTTTCTTGGGCAACCAGGTAGGTTACTTGGCTGGGTCGGAGGGAGCCTTCCTCATGCCGTATCCCCAGCCGCCTCTTTTTTTTGCAGGGAGTTTCAAGGTTAGATGGGATGGAGCTAAGGAATATTTCCTGCCACCTGAGACCTTGAGGAGCTGAAACTGCCAATAGGGGAGATTAGTGTGTGGTTAAAGGGACTGGGGAAGGACTTCACAGATTACCCACCCTGATTACCCAGGATTAAAAGCTGATCCCCTCGGGTAACGAGCCTTAAAAGTCTGCAGTGGCTCGAGGGTCCCAGTTGGCGCTCGCAAAAATGTCTTGTAGCCATATGAGCTTGACTGGCAGGTCTCCTTTCAGCCTTTTTTTCTCCTCTGTGCCCAAGGCTTGATGGCTTAGCTTGGGTCTGCGGCTTTTTTGCAGCAACTGGAAAATGTCAGCTGGGAGCGGAGCGGCCGGACACTGGTCAGTTCGCACAGTGATGGGGGCTACGCCTTGTGGTCGATGGCAAACGGTTCACCCAAGACCCTGCAACCCACGACTTCCACCGTCCCGTATGGTGAGGCTAATCCGGAGCAGCTCAGGGAGAGGTGGGGTCTCTTGGGTGAGGGCTGGATCTGGAGGTCCTTCTCCTGTCCCAAAGCCCAGAAGATAAACCAGCCTTGCAGGTCAACCAAGCAGAGGGAGGATTTCACACCTAGAGAAACTGAGGGCCAACATTTAACCCTTATGGAAGCTACATTGTGCCCCTCTGGACAAAGGTTTCCCCTGCTCTCCAGTTGAGCTCCCCATTTCTCCCCTACTTGGTCCACGTGATGAATTTAACCACTCTGGAGGTTTTGTGGATTGCCCAAAGCGATCCTGAGCTCTGTTCCACGTAGAGAGAGAGAGAGAGAGAGAGACCCCCTGAAACTTTATCCGCTCTGCTCCGCTCCCCCTTGATTTCAGCCCAGACTCTTTCAAATGAGGCCTCCGCTCCTTTTCCTCTCCGGGATGTCAGTTTTGTCTGCCTGCCAATTCCCAAATTCTGGAAGCTGAAGACCAGCGATCTTGACGTTGCCAAGGTTGAGAAAAGGCGAAACAAGTCCTTTGCCATGAGGACAAGGGTCTTTTCGTGGAGCAGGAAGGTTTTTCTCTTTCCTCGGATGCCGAGCGCTGTCAATCTCTCCCTTCTTCCCTTCTAGGTCCTTTCCCCTGCAAAGCCATCACCAAAATCCTGTGGCAGAACTGCGACTCCAGGTGCGTGGCGTTCGTCTGAGGGGCTTCTCTCTCTCCCCCCCCCCCCCGACTTTTCTCCTCTCCCATCTCTGATCTTCGCTCTCCTTTCCCATGGGATGGCATTTCACTTCCAGTCCTTGACTTCAGACCAGTCCCTTAGTGACCGTTCAAAGTTACGATGGGTCTTCCTTGGGGCAACTTGCGATCCGGATTCTGAGTTCTGATGGTCACCCTTCCCTCTGCCCAGCAATACGGCAGTTTTACTGGATGTGTGTGTGTGTTTGGGGGTTTACCCAAAGAAACAGCCCTTCTGCTTTTCAAGCGAAACCATGTCTACGGCCAACCCATGATTTGCTTAACGACCAAAACATTCGCTTAACAAATGGGTTCACTTAATGGCTGAAAAGATCTTAACATTGGATTGATAGTGTAACTGACCTGTTTTATAACCATCACTGCTTAATGACCAGAATGAGCAAGCTTTGCTATGGTCGCAAATTGAGGACTGCCGGCACCCTGCTGGTTTCTGCAGCCATCCTTGGGGAGTGGGTGGGGGCTACAGAACGAGGAACCGTTGCCCCCCTGAATGATTTTTCTCTGCTTCCTTGTCTTTTCCGAAGGGGCCACGTCATCATTTTCAGCGGGGGGATGCCCCGGGCTAGTTATGGGGACAGGCACTGTGTGACCATCCTGCAGGGCCAGACTCTGGTCACGCTGGACTTCACCTCGCGAGTGATTGACTTCTTCACGGTGGGCAGCACGGAAGCAGAGGACGGTACGTAGAACGGCCGGCTGGGGAAGTCTGGGAGTTGAAGTCCATAGGAGAAGGTTCGACTGCCCTGCTCTAGACTTTCATGCTCCTGGGGAATTCTGGGAGTTGAAGTCCACAGGTCTCAAAGTTGCCAAGGTTGGATACCCCTGATTTAAACTCTGCACCTGGGGAAGTTCCTGTCGCTCTTCGTCAAGCGTGTTTTGCTGCTTTGCGGAGCATCCTCATCACCTAGGACTGCTATGTTTTACTGGGCGGTTGCAGAATTTGACAACCCAGCAGCCTTGGTGGTTCTGGTGGAAGAAGAGTTGGTGGTGATTGACCTGCAGACCCCCGGCTGGCCCACGATCCCCGCACCCTACTTGGCCCCTCTCCACTCCTCGGCCATCACCTGTTCCTACCACATCTCCAACGTGCCCCTCAAGCTCTGGGAGAGGATCATCAGTGCAGGCGAGCAGCAGAGTCCTCGACTTTCCGCGGTGGTGAGTTGGGAAACGGGCTTATTCATCTCCGGAGTCAAAAGGATGGAAAGAAGCCCCTCTGCCAGACTGACAGCTTGGGGGGGGGCGTGGTCTGTTTGATGGAGGGCGGGGGTCAGAAGCAGTTCATCCCCCCCCCAGTCCATCTTCTGCATAGAGGACTTTCCACGTAGCAGCCTGAAGGTTTTGTGATGCGGGACCACTCTGGACGTAAATCAAAGTGAGCTGTGTGTTGTGTGTGTGTTTGTGCCCTAAACAGCCTTGGCCCATCGACGGAGGGCGGCCCCTTGCTCAGGAACCCACCCAGAGGGGTCTGCTCTTGACCGGGTAAGTGGTCGTCCTCGTATTGCTAGCTGTAGAAGATCCCTTGCGGGAGAGGTCTTGGCCAGATGGCCAGGATGCCGGCCGTGCCCTTGAGCGTTGGGGTGACCATAGTTATGGGGTGAAGCCAAGATTAGGGGGCAGTTGTGGTGCTAGAAAAGACCTGCAATGGAAGGATTAAATCCCTCCTGCGAGTATTACAAGAGCACAGACATGTTGTGGTTGTGGTACGGTTGCCAGAATGGCCCCAGCACCATTCCACTCCTGCCTTTCCTCTCTTCAGGCACGAAGATGGCACGGTGCGTTTCTGGGATGCTTCTGGAGTGTCCCTCAGGCCGCTCTTCAAGCTGGGCACGGCCAGCATCTTCCAGATGGACTGTGATCACAACGACAGCTTGAATCAATCCTACGAAGAGGAATGGCCCCCCTTTCGGAAGGTGCTGGCAAACCCCGGGTCCCATTGCTTCCCGTTTGTGCATGGGGAGAAGGAAACCCCCCCCCCCGGCTGTGAAATCATTGGGCACAGTTGATGGTCCACCCCCCTAGGCAGGGATTTGGTTGAATTCTCCAGATCTTGCTGAAGTCTATCCCCAGTGGGCTCCTGGGAGTTGTAGTTTGGTGGGATCTGGAGGTCCATCTTGGCCAAGAACATCTCAGTTGATCATAATAGAGTCAGAAGGTCCATCTTTGGACTCTCTACCTGCAAGGAAGACCATGTCTGTTTTCTGTGTGCAGAATCAGACCTTGTTTTTTGTTCTACCTCTTTGGGGCAACCCACTACCTTCATCCAGGTTGGCTGCTTCGATCCTTATAGTGATGACCCCCGCCTGGGTGTCCAGAAGATTGCCTTGTGCAAATATACAGCTAAGATGGTGGTTGCTGGCACGGCAGGGCAGGTAAGGGTTGTGGTGCATCTGGTGCGGATTCCTGCACAATCCAGCCCCTTTTCTTTGTCCAGAAACCTGTAGCTTCTTCTTCACCCTCTTGTGTGCCATTAGTGGCCTTCTCCAGTCAGATGGAGAAGACTTTGAAATAATAGAAGGTAGAAATCACTGAACTGGGTGGGGTGGGGTGTTGAAGTATGGGAGAAGATGGAGAAGTTGCTTGATGGAGCCTTGCATAGGTATTTGGTGCAGGTACTATCAGAAGAAGAGAAGAAGGTCTGATGGGGTGAACAAGGTCTGTGATGCCTCAGAAATTAGGGATAAGGACAGAGAACAATGGAGTTGCTTGAAATATTGGAGATCACAAGGAATCTTAAGGCCCATAGCCATGGAATCATAGGGTTGAGAGGGACCTTGGAGATCTCCTAATCTAACCACTTGCCCAAGGGAGGAATCCTAATCTTGGAAAGAGAACTTGAGTTGTGTCAACGTGTGTAAATATAATTGTGTTCAGGTTTACTTATCTTGGTCTACTTGAGGATGAACTGGTGTCCAAGACTTATCTGAGGTTCTTCTCTCTTTGGCAGGTGCTGGTGATGGAGTTTAACGATGAGAAGTCCGAACACATGGTCAACATTGCTGTGGTGGACCTACTCCAGGACCGTGAAGGCTTCACATGGAAGGGGCACGACCGGCTGCCCCCCAAGAATGGTGCCCTCTGCTTTGCCCCCGGCTTCCAGCCCAGCGTCCTCCTGCAGTGCCTTCCCCCCGCAGCTGTCACGGCTGTCACTCTGCACTCGGAATGGAATTTGGTGGCCTTTGGAACCAGCCATGGCTTTGGCCTCTATGACTATTACCGCCGGAACCCCGTGCTGGCCAGGTAGAGGGACTTCTGCCAGGGACATACCTTTGGGACTCCAGAAAAGGACACCCCATGGATTAGCGTTCACGGCTGAAGGGTCTGCTGATTGTGATGGTTGGTGATTGGTCGTTCCTTTTTGATAGGTGCACCCTGCACCCCAATGATTCTCTCGCAATGGAGGGGCCCCTCTCACGGGTTAAGTCCCTGAAAAAGTCCCTGCGCCAGTCTTTCCGGAGGATCCGCAAGAGTCGCGTGTCAGGCAAGAAGAGAGTCACAGCCAGTAGCCCTTCAAGCAAGGTAAGCTGAGGGAGAAGGTGTGGAGATGCTGGCTGGGGAATTCCGGGAGTTGGAAGTCCACATGTCCTAGAACAACCTTAGCTTAAAGAGATTTGTTTGAATATCTGTTGTGGCCCATCTTCTCTCCTCTACTCTTTGGGGTTGCTCCATTTAACCTTTGCTATGAAGTTTTGGTGAAAGATGGCGTTAACCATTCCCCATCTCCTTCCCCCACCCCACCTTCCATGGAGGAAAGAGGGATGGAAAACCTACTGTGTTCAACTGAAGGACGAGCCATCCTTTGAAGAAGGAAATGGAGAAGGCCTTTCCGTGGACGCGGAACGTGGTCTTCTGTCCTAGAGGGTGGATGGAGCACCTTTGAGGCTCTGTTGATAAGCTACCTGGATCTCACCTGCTTCTCCCACCCCACCAGGTCCAGGAAGCGAATGCCCACCTCGCTGAGCAACCTGGTCCCCACGAGGTGGAGATGGCGCCCGTCCAGCGGCGGATCGAGCCTCGCTCAGCAGACGATTCCCTGTCTGGAGTTGTGCGTTGCCTCTACTTTGCAGATACCTTCCTCCGAGATGGTAAGGGAGGGACCCCGATGAAAGATGGTGACCCCAAAGGGAAAGGTATCCTCCACGCTGTAGTTAGTGTAGACGGAGGGAGATTTGACTTAATTCTGACTCCCAAGCAGAATCACAGAGGTCTTGCTGGTTGTGAGTGATGGGAACTGTGGTGTCTTGCTTGTAGAGAGGCTGGGAGTGGCCTGGGGGGGGGGCAGGCAGCCCCTCAGTTTCTCCTCCTGTCTCTCGCAGCTGCACATCATGGACCCACCATGTGGGCCGGCACCAACTCGGGCTCGGTCTTTGCCTATGCCTTGGAGATCCCTTCCCAGGAGAAGTTTTCGGAGCGCTCGGTAGAAGCAGTCTTGGGCAAGGAGATCCAGCTCATGCACCGGGCGCCGGTGGTCTCGATCGCTGTCCTGGATGGCCGAGGGAACCCTCTGCCGGAGCCCTACGAGGTCTCTCGGGACCTGGCCAAAGCCCCCGACATGCAGGGCAGCCACTCGGTGCTCATTGCTTCCGAAGAGCAGTTCAAGGTAATTCCGAGCGAGGGTCAGGAAGCCCTCTGCACGGCCTTGGGGGTGAGTCTTCTTCTTGGTGGCCCTGGCCTCTCAGTGGCCATTCCCCTTATGAAAGACTCTTGTGAGAGAGCAGGGTGGTCAAACTCAAGGCTTGAGGGCCAGATCCAGCCTGTGGGGTACTTAGATCTGGAACCAGCGAAGGACTGGCCCATGGTGCTTCTGCCAGTGAAAATGGGCTCCTGAGCTCCGTTTTTGGCTGCCATGGCCTCCTACAACCCTCTGCCAGTGAAAATGGAGCTCGGGAGGGCCAGATCAATGCAGCCACTGGTGCTTGTGGCCAGCGTCCAAGAAGAAGCCACTGAAAACCGCCCTCCTCCTTTCCCCGGCTGCAGGTCTTCACCCTCCCCAAAGTCAGTGCCAAAACCAAGTTCAAGCTGACTGCCCACGAGGGCTGCCGTGTCCGGAAAGTGGGCTTGGTGAGTTTTGCCAGCGCCACGTGCGACGACTATTCGGAGAACGGGCTGGCCTGCCTGACCAACCTGGGTGACCTCCACGTCTTCACGGTGCCTGGCCTGAGGCCGCAGGTCCACTACGACTGCATCCGGAAGGAGGACATCAGCGGCATCGCCTCCTGCGTCTTCACCAAGTACGGCCAAGGTGAGCGAGGGGCGGCAAGTGCCCCCCCGCGGGGGGATGAAGGGGCAAGGGACTGACACCTGGAGCCCTCTGAGGCAGCCTGGCAGCCGTTCAGCTGAAATGGGACAGTTTTATGGGAGGTTTTGAAACTATCTGAAAGGATGGGCAGAGCAGGGGATCGACGATGCCGCATTTGGGAGCAATTCCGGCTGCAGATCATCCCAAGGTGGAAAATCTTCTACCTCCAGAGGTGGTGGTGGGTTTAAGCTTATTTATTGATCAAATGTCTTCCCTTAAGTGGTTGACAAACGACATAATAAAGCAACACAGAAATATGACTTAAAAGCACAGGTAAAAATGACTAACAAGGCTAAATTTTACAAGGTAAAAAATAAGAAAGTTTAAAAAATACTGTAAAGAATTGAGTTTAAAAGCCCTGTGAGGTTTCAAAGATGAATGAGTCCACTGGCCGTTGTTGAATGAGGAGCAGATGGGCTGCTGAAGGGAGAGAAGTTAACCAGCAGCTAAACTGAGCCTCCTTGGCTGGAAGAAGTTTATCTTTAAGGATCAGGGGCTGCCAGACGCAAAGGGAGGGAGGAAGGGAGGGCAGAGTTGTTCCTTCCATGGGGAACAGACTCTGTGTTTGCGTTGCTCTGAATATTTGGGGGCAGAGAGGCTTACAAGCAGATCTTTTTATGGTCCCTTTGCAGGCTTCTATTTGATCTCTCCGTCAGAATTCGAACGCTTCTCCTTGAGCACTAGAAACATCACCGAGCCACTGTGTGTGCTGGAGACGAGCCGCACCCACGACAGCCTTTCTCCAGGGTGAGAGAATGAACCCCTTGGCACGACCCCGTTGCTTTCCAAGCCCAGAGAAAGGCCTGGGGTCACAGATGGCAATTTAAAGTGCTCTTTCACTTTTTTTTTTTAAAATTACAGAAATAACTTCACAGCGACACCGAAACTCAGCCAGGCCAACGGGACGCATGTTTTACAAGGATCAGAGGCTAACCATTCACCCGCAAGCAACGATCGTAAGGAATTCGATTCAATAAGGAACTCCGTTCCGCTGCACACATGCGGGGTTTTCAATTCAATTCAATCCTTTATTGTCAGAATAAAGGATTGAATTGAATTGAAAACGCCTTTTCAGCTATTTGGGCAGACTGGCAAGTCATCCGTGACATTTCCGTGACAATTGGGTGCAAATTGTTTGCAGGACTACATGGGGGTGGGTGGGTGGGAGTTCAAAACTGGTTCAGCCTCAGCTGGGGCAGTCTGAAGTCTCTGCAAACTCTTGGTTTCATCATAGCTGCTGATGAAATAAATATTGGCCTATTTATTGGTCTCAATAAAAGAGAAACTGTACAGTTCTTGGGGCCCTCAAAAGCAGGGGTCTCCAACCTTGGCAACTTTAAGCCTGGTGGACTTCAATTCCCAGAATTCCTCAGCCAGCAAAGCTCTGGGCGTTGAAGTCCATCAGTCTTAAAATTGCCAAGGCTGGAGACCCCTGCTCTAAAGTTTGCTTACAGGTGTTTCCTTACCTGGCTGGCTGACCTTGAATATTAGTCTGTCCCCCTGAGAAAAATCACACTGCACAGTTTTAAAAGATAAGTTCAGGAAATCTTAAAGGAAATTCTAGGGCTGTCTTGATAAAATAAAAGGGGGTTGGTTTGTTTTCCCTCCCTCGGTTTTGGAAAAACCCTTTAAATTTGCATTCATTACATTCAGAAAGTTTTGAGGGAAGTTTTATAAAGGATCCAGTCACAAAGAAAGAAACGTTTTTAAAGACGGAGAATGTTAAATTTGGATTCTGGACATTTATGGGAATCTTGCAAATGTCAGCTTTTCTACCTTCAGGGTCTCCCGAAGACCACCCAGTGTTGTTTGCCTCCACGCCCGTTGACTCCCCCGACAGCAGCATAGACACCCCCTTGAATACCACTGGAGATATTACAGTCGAAGAAGTGAAGGACTACTTGGCGTAAGTCTCTGACCTTTGGGAGAAACCTGGAAGTAACAAAAGAAAAGTCTGCCACCTCTGCAGAGACCTACCTAGTCTGGGGGCCACATTTACAGAATAATTGGGACCTGAGGAGGTCTTCTACTCCAACCCCTTGCCTTAGGCAGATTGGTTGTCCTGTCTCTTCTTGGAAACTTCTTGGAACCCACAACCTCTGGAGGCGAGTCGTTCCACTGATGGTTCTCATTGTTAGGAATGTTGTCCTTAATTCTAGGTTGCTCTCTCCTTAGTTTCCAACCATTGCTGCTTGTCCTGCCTTCTGGTGCATTGGAGAAGAGGTTGAGCCCCTTCCCCTCTTCTCTGTGGCAGCCCCTCAAATAATGGAGCGCTGCTGTCGTATCTCCCCTGGTCTTTTTCATGACACTAGGCATACCCAATGCCATTCCTCCTATGTTGTAGCCTCCAGTCCCCTGATCATCTTTGTGGCTCTTCTCTGCGCTCTTTCCAGAGTCTCAACATCCTTTTTTATTTCGTTGTGGAGACCAAAACTGGATGCAAGAAGACTGCAAGTGTGGTCTCTTATCAGGGCGTTATGAAGACGGCTTCCCGTGGTCGTGGTTCAATCCCTCTGTGAATGCCACCTGGGACTGCCTTGGCTTGGTCCGAGGGCCCCTTGGGGGTGAGTGGGCTTCTGCTCTGGCCTGGCATCTCATGTCCCTTTCTCGTTCCAGGCCCTCTGAGGAAGCCGAGCGGAACCTGAGGAACATCAACGAGGAGGAAGCCCGATCTCCAGGGATCCTCATTAAATGAGGCAAGTCCAGGGGGGAAAATGGCTTTTCCTTTCTTTTTTTAAAACAAGGGAGATGGGCAGCTAGTTCTCAGGACAGCCATGGCAAGTTCTGAGCTAGGGCAGGAGGCACTGGGGGCAGCCCAGGCTGGGAGGCCGGACAAAGATGGCAGAAAAGGAAGGAAGGACTTCCCTTATACAAGTGGTCCTTGGCATACAACACTTCATTTAGTGACTGTTCGAAGCTATAGCATCACTGAAAAAAGGACCGTCTTTCACACTTATGACCGTTGCAGCATTCCCCACCCCCACCCCCCTGGCTGCCCAAGCTCTTTTAAGGTGTGACCATTTCCTTTGCAGGGACCCTGTGCCGCCCTACGCGATGCTTGGAGCTTCAGGACCGAGATTTCTCGCGGTTTTTGCACCGAACTGTTGGTCCTTCCTCTCCAGGGGACCCCGGACTCTTCTTCCCTGCGTACTTTTTTTTATTTTTTTTTAACAAGGACAAAAAGAGTTGTGATTTTTTTCTAACACATGGCCCGGAAGTGGACAGGCGGCCATCTCTTCCTGGGTACCTCTCCAAGTTTGCATTTTTGATAAGACCCACACACACATCCATATATATATATATATGTAAAAAACAGAAAAGAGAAAAAAAAAAACACCAACAGAAAAATGTGCCAACGTCCCGGAGGAATCACTTTTGGAGCGCCTGCCTCTTCCATTGCACAGAGACTTTGGGGGGGGCTTGAAGAAGCGTTTTCTTTTGAAAACAGGAGGGAGGAGAGGGGGAGGACCAGGCTGAGGACTCCCCCCCTCTCTCCTCACAAAGAAAGCAATCGGGATCTTTTGGTCCAGCGCGGTCCGTTGATGGGGGGAAAGGAGATTTCGATGGACAGAAGACGGAGGGAGGGAGCGGTGGCTGCCATGCAACGCTGGACAATTCTTCCGCCTGCCGTTTGCTGTCCGTGGGAACGGCTGCCAAGGCTCAGGTCCTTCTGATCTTGCTTGAAACATCCTCCTCCGTTCCCCTTCAGAACCGCCGGTATCGCTGGGCTTGAACCCCCTGAGAAAAAGTTGTACTGGATCCAATGATGAATTAAGTATTTTCTGCTCGCTCGTGGGAACTTTTGAGGCCAAGAACAGATTTGAAGAAAGGCTTTTTGTGATAACTGATGGAAACCGACTTCCCTTCTCTTTCACCATCATCATTCCTCCTTCCCTCCCTCCTTCCCTCCCTCTTAGTTTGGAGAGAAAGGTTGAAGACTTTTTTTTTTTCATTTCTTCTTCGTTAAACAAGATTTCTAATTGGGAGTATTTATCCATGCGCAAAGCAGATTTTGTGAAAGAAGGCCACAGGGGCTGCTGCAAGAAAATTACAGCAGTTGAAGAAATACTATTATACCTTTCTGATATTGTTCACTATTCCTTCCTCCCCTCCCCTGTGTTATTTGAACACTCAGGATGAGGGGAGAGAAAACCCCACCGAGTCGTTGTATTCACTTTTCCTCTCCAAGAATCTGATGTGCAGAGGAGCCAATCTCTCCTCCTTAACTTAAGCCTGGGGGCCCAATTTGACTTTAAACAGTTTTTTAGATTTTGGGTTAATTAGCAATGCCAAAGCAGCTGCTTCTTTCCTTTCTGAAATTCCCTTTCCTGGGAATTTTTGGGTGTGTGTGTGTCAAGGAGTTAAAATTAATTGCACTTGGTACAGAGTTGATGTACGTCTCTTAATCCCAGGAGATGATATGAAGGTAAATAAGTTTGGCTTAATTTTTTTTTTCATTTGACTTTCAACTTGAGAAGGGACTCCCAAATCTAGGAAGTGAATACGTAATTTTTTTCTGAGCTCAAGATGGGATTTTGGTCTGGTTTGGCTGCACTGAAGAATACAGGGTCTCCACTGAATGCAGGAAGCAAGCCTTTGGGACCCCTTGGAGGGCTTGCCTTCTCTTTATTTGGCCAACTCTTATAAAGATTGGAGTATCTCTGAGCTGCCTGGTCAGATGCCACCCAGTTTCCCTGGCCTCCGGCTTCCCACATTAGAAATCCTGGCTTTGGCTGCCTGCACTGAATTTGGCTGAGCCAGCTCGAGTTTTGCCCGATGATGATCCCTCTCTCTGCACCAGCTGCAGACTCTCGGCAGTCAAAAGGCATGCTGCATGCCACCACAATGGGTTTTTTTAGGGGTGTGTGTGTGTCTTTCCTGCCTTACGAACCCCTTGCTGGGATTTTTTGCAAGCCACAGACGGACTTTCCAAGAATGAGCTGTGTGCGCCACTGTGCAAAAGCCGTGGCAAGGTGTTTTTGCCCACGCTGCTGAGATCTCTGTCTCAAGAAAATGGGGCTTCGGCCCGCCGGTCAGCGCTCCCACTGCTGCCTGGCATCATGGACCCCTTTCTCGGGGTCAGAGGTGGTTTTTTTCTTCTGCTTCGCCATCCCGCTGAGCTGGGAAAACTTCTTGTGCCAAAAAGGCAAGCCTGTCACAGGACTTCAAGCTCCGTTTTCTGCTGGGAAGGATTCCCTTTTCCCACCGGTGTTTCTGTGCCAAGAAAACTCCCCTGGAGGGGTTGATACGATATGGGGGGGGGGGGGGAGAGGAAGGGGGAAACTAAGAAGTGGGGCCAAACCCTTAAAAGAATTCCCCTTTTTGGTGTACGTGAGAATTGGGTTCCCCAGGAAGGAACTTTGCAAGTCCACTTGGGTGGATGGAACGGTACGATTTGATCCTTGCTCTGTGTGTGTGTGAGTGTCTGTGCGGGTGGATGGAGGTATGCCATTGTCTCTTTTTTTGTTTTTTTCTGGTAGCCACTGAGGGAGGGTGGGCTAGTTTCCTTGTAGAATGTCCTCTTCAGATCCCCTTTTTTTCGGTCCAGAGAATGGATTTAGCATTGTTTAGTAATTAATGCAGGTTTTTAATAAAGGAAGAATAAAGCATTTACTATCTAAAGCAGCGCCTGCCTGTGTCCGGTTTCTCAGCACCCCTCTTTGCCGGAGGCTTGTAAATATTGAAATAGGGACCTTTTCCTACTAACTAGCCAAGGAAGGGGAGGCAAATGCCGTTTACAGGACTGGCACCTAAGATGGGAGGAGGAAAAGCTCTAAAAATGGTGGGAGCGAACCAGGGCTGGTTTATAGCGTTCAGAACAGAAATGAAGCCACTGCAGCTCACCAACAGCCATCTTTGCAATCTTTATTGAGAACTTAAAAAGGATTGTGAAGCCCTGGGACAGACGGAGGCCCCTTCGCTGTGTGCGTGCCACACCAGACGCAGCCCTGCGCTTGGCTAGTTGAATTCCTGCCTGCTGATGTAGCTGTTTGGATTTGGGCTGCCCACCATCCTCTACCTTTGGCCATGCACTCTGCAGCTGGTAGCAATGGCTGCAAATGTTTGTGGGCACCAAGCTGGGTTTCAAATGGGGGCCACTTTGCCTGCTTTTACGAGTTCTCCCCAGGGTTTCTTTTCGTGGGCCTTTCTTCCCACATTTCTTTCCGAAATGGGGCCGGTATCTAGGAAGGAGCGGGGCCATCGCGACTGACCGCTAAGCAGAAAGAGTTGGCAAGAGATCTGCTTTTCAAAACTTAGTGCCTCATGAGGACTAGGAGCAAGCAGGACAACACTTCTTCCTGTGTGATCAAGCTTTTTTTTTTATATACTCTGTCCTTCAGTGCAAAAAAAAAAAAAAAAAAACCCACCAAAGAAGGAAGAACAGATCCAAGCATTTCAACCGGAAGGCAATAAAAGAGTTGTGCTTTTACCGTGGTAGTTGTAAAAAACTAAAAAGGATTTTAACTAGGGGGGGGGGGCACAAAAGCACCTCTGAAATTCTTTCTTTGGCCTCCCCCCCAGCTAAATCCCTCTGCTCTCCTCTCCAAACTTAATTCAGAAATCTCTTTGCAAGCCTTTGCCAGAGACCCCCAAGCAGGGGGTCCCCCCTGGGTCTCAGCCTGGCCTGCACAAGGGGGAGGGGGTGCTTGAGAGAGCATCTGGGGGCAACAAAGGAGGGTCTGAGGGGGAGGAAAACCAAGATTTCTCTGCTGTAACAATGGCTGAGAGAGAGAGCCAGGCGCCCGAATGACGGGGAGGGAAAAGGGAAAAAGAGAAAATTGGCTGGCATTGGGAATGGAAGCAGGAGGTGGATTTTTTTGGGGGGGCAGGAGAAGCAATTGGGCCCCCCACCTTCCTCTCTCTGGGTAACCTTTTCTCCAATCCGTGGCTCGAAGAGAAGCGCTGCGTTGCAGTGAAGGGCTGGAATGGGCCGCCCAGCGCTGGTGCAAGACTACAAAGTCCATCCGTTGGGGGACCCCCACGGGGGGCCACTGCGGGTGGCAGGAGAGGCCTGAGCCTTGGCGTCGGGGGCCGCTTTAAGCTGGCGGCTTCCGGAAAACACTCCAGGCGTGGAAGCAGCGGGTGAAGGGGAGCGGCTCGTTGCCTTTGCGCACCAGACGGAGCTTCCGGGGCCGGCCGGCATCTTTGGACCGCAGGTGCTGGATGTACACCTGGGGAGGGAGGGAGGGAGGGAGGAAAAGCGGCTTAATTAAGCCCAGCAGGTGTGAAATGCACCCAGAAACTCTCAAAACAGGACCTGTCACTTCTATCCCACAACATGGAGCCTCCTTCGGCATCCACCCTGAACGGTCAGCAACAATGCTGGGTCCTTACTTGGCAAGCTTTGAGGCTCAACTTGATCTCCACCTGGCTGGTCTGAGTCCCCACCCACATGTAGACCTAGAAGAGGAGAAGAAGAAGAAGAAGTGACCGGACGGGCTCTTCTCCAGAGGAGATCACAGCAGATGTCTCCTGGTTCCCATCACTTTGCAAGCCATTCATCCTCTCCACGGCCAAAGGCCCCGTCCAGCGCCTGCCCCAGACTGACCTCGCAGCCGTTGTCCAGCAACATGATGTCATCGTCCGCCAGATCGTCTTGGCAGAAATCGGAGCACTTTTCGGACACCGCGAAGTAGCCCTTCTCGTTAGAGCACCTGGTGGATGAGGACAAAGCCAGGAAAATGTCTTGAGAAGAGGGAGCTTAGAGCAGGAGAAGGAAGAAAAAGACACCCCCCCCCACCCCCCCCGGAAAGGATTTCTGGGAAAAAAGGGCAGCTCCTTCTCTGGCCTGTTGCTCTCTGGAAATTTGTTTTTATTTATATTTATTTATTGAATTTATATGCTGCCCATCTCACCAGTAAGGTGACTCTGGGCAGCTTACAAACAGTAAAAAGAAAAATATAAAACAAATAAAATTAAGAAAAGCTATATACAGGGAGGCTGAGTTTTGGCTCCCGCCAGGGAATTTTAAGGAAGTAGGAAGGGATCCACCTCAAGGGATCCACCAGCCCACCTGAAAAGACGGGAGAAGTTCATGTATTCGGCATCTCCGTCATATGGTTTCTGGGCTCCAATCCCGACCCAAAAGAAATTCTCCGGTTCTTCTCCTTCGTTGATCACCTGAAAACCAAGGAGGAAAGGAGAAATGAGGAGAGAAGGGGAGGCGGGAGAGATTTGCTTGTGGGTTTTCCCACCCAGATTGTCTTCACCTGTGGGGTCCTTGGTGCACTTTGAGCTCTTGGTTGTTTTCTTGGAGACGTTTCATGACCCAACTAGGTAACGTCATCAGTGTTAGAAGGGGGTTTGTGCTCTGTTTACATATGCATGGCTTGCCCTGAGGGTGTTCTAGGTGGTTCCTGAATTAGGCTGTTGATTGCTGGCCTGGAGGTGTTGTCATCCAGTAGGATAGCTTGCTATGTGTATAAATATGGAGCAATCCTCACTCCCTCCTAGCACTGATGATGTTCCCTAGTTGGGTCATGAAACATCTGCAAGAAAACAAGCTCAGAGAGCACCAAGGGCCCCACGGTTCAACCCTGAGCTACAACTATTCTCTTCCATTGGTTCTCTTTACCTGTTTACTGTACGAGTCATCAAACATGTGATTCATGATATCTTCGGCCAGCTTGGCTTCGTCGGGGTTGGCAGCTCGGCCGACCCAGGTGTACACGATGCCCTGGTTGTCGGAACTCTCGAAGGGAACCTGGAAGGAGAATTCTGGGAGTTGAAGTCCACAAATCTTAAAAGTTGCAGAAGTTGGACATCCCTGTGTTGTTAGAGGTCAGCTTTCTCCTGCCTGCCTGGCTTTAACCGGATGTGTCCAGGCTACGTGAATTCGGAGCCAGCATGGCCAGTGGTGGTACAAAAATGTTAGCATTCTGGGGGCACCAATTTTGGGGGATCGGTGCCCCAGAAAGAGGCCTTGAATTCCAGCTGCCATGCTGCATTTTACAAAAGAGAATCAGATTTTTTTTTAAAAAAGGAAGCGACTAATCTAAAACGTCTTAGATTACCTTTAAAACGAAGCAGAATTCCGAGTTCAGAAGGCCGGAGTCCGTATTGATCTGGATGCACCTGGAGAGGAGGAAGCTGGTGAGACCATCAGCAGCCACAGGGACAAAGGGAACCTTCCCATGTCTGGCTTTGGGTCGATAGGTTGATTTGGGTCTGGGGAGTTGGGTTAATGGGCTGGCACATGGCCAAAGAGGAGTGACCAAGGGAATTCCTTTGGTTCACAAAGAAGGACCTAGAAGGTCATGGAAGCCAGCCTTGGCCAGAGGCTCGGTGTCTCCTGAAGATAACAGAACAAACCATCTCTGGATGGCCTCTAGATGGTGGGAGGAGGTAGAGTTTAGCAGAGGCTGGCCAACCTTCTTTTAGAAATGCTCAAATTGCGTTTTAGATGACAGCATTTCCAACTCTGGGTTCCAAGACCCAAACACTTGTGTAAACCAAGGGAGGAGGGTCCCAAAATGCAAGGAGAGCATAAATGGGAGAACTTCTCCCAGGTTCCAATCAGGATCTCAATCCCTCAATCTGAGGCTTCGAAGGGTCTTAGCCAGTCCAGAGGTCCAAGCCCTCAACCCTGCCCATGGGGAATGGAGCGCCTCACCGGGTACAGAGTGCGCTGCCGTTGGTGCGGATGTGGTAGAGGCTGGGCTGGAGGTTCTCGTCCTTGCCTTTCCTCTTCCCCTTGTGGACGATGAATTTCCTCTTGAAGTGCGAGAGGAACTTGGGGTTCTCCTGCTGCTGCGTCATGCGCACAACCTGGAGGGTTTGGGGGTGCAGAAACCTCAGCCATACTTGGAATGTGCGGGGGATGAATCCACCCAGAATGCACCAGTCTGGCTGTGGGGTCTGGACCGCTACTTACAAATGGCCAAGGAAGAAGGAAAAGGCACACAAGACTCCCTTGGAAAAGCAGAGGGATCTTCAACAATATTGAAATCTTAATGCGTTTATTTTTAAAGAACGGTCCTTTCCAGGCCAGATTAATCAGAGAATTAATCACATTCCCATTCTGGGTGGGGGGATTCTGGGAGTTGAAGTCAGCGTATTTGGGCAGGACTATTTTAGCATCCCTGCCTTCCTCTGACCAAACATCCGAGTCAAGGATGCAGAGATATGGAGGGCAGGATAATTTATTCCAGCTCGGCTCCTAGGGCAATGTTTCTCAAGCCTGGCTCCTTTAAGATGGGTGGACTTCCAGAATCCCCCGTGGGAATTCCCCAGTTCCCCATTCCCCTTCCAGCCACCGGGATGAACATCTGGCTCACCTCCAGCTTGCCTGGGAAAAGGTTCTCAAATTTCTTCTGGAGGCTGAAAGTGAAGGTCAGCCACCCCATGTTGGAGGCCTCACGGCCCTGCCAGAAATAAACCACACATTGGAAGTCTTCTTCTGGCTGCTTCTCTTCTTCTTCCACCTCCTCCTCCTCCTCCGCCTCCTCCCCTTCAG
>JAEANM010000779.1:0-32318 GCA_017656035.1 Myanophis thanlyinensis
TGAACAAGACACATACATTGAAATGGCAAGACTGGGCCAAGAAATATCTGAAGACAGATTTTTCAAAGGTTTTATGGGTTGATGAAATGAGAGTGACTTGACAGATCAGATGGATGGACCCGTGGCTGGATCAGTAATGGGCACAAAAGTCCACTTTGACTCCGATGCCAGCAAGGTGGAGATGGGATACTGGTATGGGTTGCTATTATGAAAGGTGAACTAGATGGACCTTTTGGAGTTGAAGATGGACTCAAAATCAACCCTCAAACCTATTGCCAGTTTTTAGAAGACACCTTCTTCAAGCAGTGGTACAGGAAAAAGTTTGCATCTTTCAAAACCATTTTTATGTAGGACAATGCTCCATTGTATGCATCGAAACATTCCACTCCAGTAAAGGCCTTAAAGATGAAAGAATAATGACATGCCTCATTTTCTCACCTGACTTAAATCCTATTGAAAACTTGTGGGCCCTTCTTAAACAGGAAATTTATGGTGAAGGAAAACAGTACATCTCTTTGAACAGTGTCTGGGAAACTCTGGTTGCTGCTACACAAAAAGTTGATAGTCAACAGATCAAGAAACTGACAGACTTCATGAATGGAAGTCTTACGACTGTTACTGAAAAGGGTGGCTATATTGGTCAATGATTTTTTTTAACTGTCAGAAATGTTTATTTGTAAATTTTGTTTATTATTCTCACTCTAATAGATGAAAATAAATGAGGTGGGAAATTTTTCATTTTGTTGCAAAATAATTCTACACACTAATAATTACCCAATAACTGCACACATAGATATTGTCCTAAGAAAGCCATAACCTCACTTTTACTTTCTTAAATATTCAGGTTTGAGGTTTATTAACATTTTGGATTGACTGTGAGTACTATTCAATAATAAAATTAATCCTCATAATTGTGCACACAGTGTATTACCACAGTTGGGATCAGAATTTTCACTGCTTAGCAAGGTGGTGGTAAAATGTGTTTGCTGTTATAACTGTTTTTTGCCACAATTGTTAAGTGAATCATATGGTCATTAAGCAAATCCAACTTCCCATTGACTTTGCTAGCAAGAAGTCACAAGTGATGATTCTATTTCCTTGGGAATGCTTCAACTGTCATTGATGCAATGTAAGTGCTCCAATTTTAATTATATGACCATGAGGAGGATGTAAGAGTTGTCACTTTTTCCAGTGCTTTTGTAGCTTTAATTGCTAAACTAAGAATTGTAAATCAAGGATTATCTATACCATAGAAAATACATTCAGATCTACTGTCCTTGACATTTCAACCTTGCCTCTATACTTGTTTGAATTAAGTGTTACAAGAGCAATATCTTTTATGCATTTAATTTTGCAAGCATTGTACTTCAACAAAGTTCTCATTGCAGTGAGATACTCAAAAGAAATTGCAAATCACTGGGAATATACTGTTTCATAATTAGCATTTTCTAAATTAGTCTAATATAACTGCCAAAATCTATTGAGACGCTAGATAGCCAAAACGTTATTTTGCATTACAGGCCAGATCTTGTAATCTAACACAAACAAAAGCCACCAAAATTACTGTCATAAAACATCTGATTTACATAGGGGTATCACTCAGCAGGTTGCTATTAAATTCTGCTGTGTAGTCCACGCTGTGCCACGGTCCCTGTAAAATATAATAAAAACTTGCTTCATTGCAGTTGATGGTAATTACTGAAATCTGCGAATTGGTTAGATACACAGAAAAAAAAAGTATATACACAAGATGGGTTGATTCTTGTTTTCATGTGCTCGGGAAGAATGCCAAGGAAGAACAATTTAACTTTTTAGTCTTATTTTAGAATCCCTACGAGTCTGCCGATGAAGAAGAACGGGGCTTGTCTTGAATTTGCTGGTTCCTGAAGGAGTTGCATTTCAACTCTCATCTCCCACACACACACACACACCCAACTAAATTGTGAATCCCCCGATCTTTACAGCGCAACAAAGCTCTTTTAATTTCTCCACCCATTTCGCTAGACTAGGCTGTAATCTCCTGTTTTAGTGCAGTGTGTCTGTCTCAACCTTGGCCACTTTAAGAGGTTTGGACTTCAACTCCCAGAATTCCCCAGCCAGCTTCGCTGGCTAGGGAATTCTGGGAGTTGAAGTCCAAACCTCTTACAGCCACCAAGGTTGAGAAACACTATTTTAGTGGAACCAGTAAAAAAAAATAAGCCTGACGGAGCAGAGGGAAGGAGAGGGGGGTGTAAACGGGCGCTCCGTTTCAAGCGCAATGGAGCCCAACAGCCTTAAGCCCCGTTTCCCTCTTAGTCAGAACACCACCAGAAGAATCGAGGAGGAAGAGGGGGAGGCGGAGTCTTTTCCGGAGCTGCGTGCGCAGCCGTCCGCGCTTGCAGCGTCATCCTGAGGGGCCGGTTTGAATGAGACCCCCGACGGAGGGAGGGAGGGAAATAGGGGAGGCGCCGCGCTGCTGTAGCTCCGTCTTGGCTCTTGAACTCGCTCGCTCCCCTCGCTTGCTTTAACCCGCCAGCCATGCCGCTTTTCACAGGTGAGTCTGGGCGGCAGCCGCCTCTCGCCCATGCGGGACTCGTTGCCGCCTTTCCGCCTCCCGAGGGCCTAGCTCGGCCTCCCCCATCCCAGTCAGGGCCTCTCGAGGGTCTCGCCGCTCGCCTTTGCCCTTCGGCTGAAGCAGGAACTGGCGGTGGGGAGGGAAAGTGTCCACGCGACCGGGGCCTCAGAGCAAGGCTTTGCCTAAGGAAGGCCCCGGGAGAAAAGGGGGGGGGAAGTAGACGGGCGTGCTCCTGTCAAGGAAGGATGATTTGCCTTGATGGGGAAAGGTGGAAAACGTCGAGTGGAAGGGAAGGGCAAGGCGAAAACAAGGCTGCCCGAGGCGTGGTTGGTTGGGTGTGTAAGGGGCTCCCACGCTGCCTGACTTACCTGCTTGGTTTTGAAGAGTAGAATTCGATCATAATTACAGCCCGGATTTTCTTCGGAGCAAACCTGCAAAATGTGGAACTTGAACAGAGTGGTTTCCACCCCACCCCCCCCACCCCCCCCCACCCCCCAATGCTTACAGCGATCATATCTTTAACAAATCAGGGAAATTGATCTGATGGAAGAAGTTATATAGCAGTGAAAAAAATTAAGTTACTTCCATCATTCAACTGTTTTGGGGACTTTGAGCTCTGGTCGTCCTTATTTAATAATATGTGTGTGTTTGTCTTGTAAAAGTAAAAATGAATTTCTATAATAGTGATGGTGCTAATGCATTTGTTATTCCCAAACTACAGGTAGTCCTCGACCGATAGCCATTTGGTTTAGTGACCATTTGAAGTTACGAATTGAAAAAAAGTGACTTAGGGCCATTATTCACATTTTAGGACGATTGCAGCTTCCCCCATGGTCGTGTGATCAAAATTCAGATGCTTGGTAGCCGATTCATATTTATGATGATTGCAGTATCCTGGGTCCATGTGATCACCTTTTAGACCTTTGGATAAAAATCAGTGGTGAAGCCAGATTCGCTTAACAAATGTATTATTAACTTAACGCTAGAGATTCACTTAACAACTGTGGCAAGAAAGGTCATAAAATGGGTAAACTCACTTAACAGCTACTGTATCTTGCTTAGCAACAAATTCTGGGCTCAGTTGTGGTTGTAAGTTGAAGACTACCTGTACTTGTAGATTCCAATCCTCTAATTTTTGTTTTATCAAGTAGTATGTTACCAGGCATAATAAACAACATAGTTTTCCACACAAGAGTGTAAAGTGATGAGGGAAGGTTTGTTTAGAGAATACTGTATATACCCTGCAATGAATTCTTCTACCTATAGGAAAGGGAAGCAAGCAATCATATTTCAAAGCTGGTTTTCAAAAGATCAGGACCAGGAACAGAATAGAGTATTCACATAAGTGTTGGTTTCCCACAGAATTGTGTCGGACAAGAAGCATGAAAGAAAGAAAAAGGGGATTGTATTCACTCCATGCTATTTCAACTCCTATATAGCCAAATGTTACCCATGTAGAAATAATGTAGGCATAGCATATGATGCATGCTTCCTTAGAAATTGGGGTCATCAGTTTTAATATGTTGTATGAATGTAAATTTGGTATATCTGTAAAGTCTCCTTTTCTTATTACAAGTTGCAGAATATTCATGTTGATAGTACAGCCAGGAGTATAGTTAAAACTGAAATACAATTTTTAGGAAAGGGATTCTTAATATGAGTTTGTATAACTTTATTGTTTATAATTTATATGTCTAATCATTGCTGCCAAATCAGGAGTTATGTATAAAATTATGTCTAATTTTCAGAGTTAAGTTTATTAGCAGTATTGGCGTTATAACTCAAATCTTTGTTTTTCAGTTAATGTAAAATGGGGCAAAGAAAAATTCGATGGTGTGGAACTGAATACAGATGAACCTCCAATGGTATTCAAAGCACAGCTTTTTGCTTTGACTGGAGTTCAGCCTGACAGACAGAAAGTGATGGTGAAAGGTGGAACTTTAAAGGTAGAATTAGATATTTTATCACACACTTGGTGTTGTATGTTTTACACATTTAACGTATTGAATCAATAAGGAACATGTCAGCATAAATTTATATTCTGATAGAATTTATGAATTAAATATAATATCAAATTATTTTTGTACATTTTCTGAGGAATTTTTGGCTTTTGCTATGAAATCTAACCACCCTTGGTGATTTCCTCTTTAGCTGTTGATGTATTTGTTAAATCTATTGAGTCATCTTACTATTATTGGGAAAAGTTTACATTTATTTTCTTTCTTTCAAATAGGACGATGATTGGGGTAATATCAAAATAAAAACTGTAAGTATTACATGGTTGCATTAGATATTTATAATGGTTTTGATGATTTCTATGTATAACAGCTTCATAGAGCAGGGTTTACCTCTTCTCTGTGGCCTCAATTGGGAATGATTCAAAGTATGATGTGATTGGGAATGGGGAACAGTAGAAGAGGATTCAGTCGGCAGATAGTGTCTTTTTAAATTTTAAGTCTACAGTTATAAAGAGTAGTAAAAGTACTACTTTTAGTACTGTAATATATTTACATGTATTTAACATCTTTTTGGAGACAAAATTAAAAATGAGACCCCAAATGTGATTGCTGGTATTATTTGATTTTTGTAGTAGGGGAACTACTAGAAAAAAGAGGAGTAACTTTTCAGCAAGTTAAAGGGTATGGTAAATACTTTGGTTCCTTAAGAAACAAAAGAGTATATATTAATACTTTGCACTGTATTTCAAAAAGTAATAAAATAATTATAATTTAAATTTGTATGTGCCACAATATTTAACATAAAAAAAAGAATCAAAACTGCTTTTGAGCTTTATTTTAACACTAACTTCTTGAAGGCTAATATATGTGATTATATTTAATTTTTAGAGCATCTGCTGATAAACTTGTTGCGCCTTTTCAATAGGGGATGACCTTATTAATGATGGGCTCTGCTGATGCACTTCCTGAAGAACCAGTAGCCCGGCCTGTCTTTGTTGAAGATATGACAGAAGAACAGTTAGCCTCAGCAGTAAGCCTAACTTCTCATTATGTTCACAGTTTTGAATGCTGAGAAATGTATGACCTCAAATTTAATGAGAATATATTATACTGTATATAATAGAGATCCACTTTGGGGTAGTTGTTCAAGCATCAGGCCAGATACTGTGAGACCCTGAATTCTAGTCTCACCTGAGCATAAAGCCAGTTGCGTGGCAGGGTCTGTCACTTTCTCTCAGTTCTAAGAAGCAGCAATGGCAAATCACTTCTCAGAAACCTTGCTTAGAAAACTACAGGCAATCTATGAGAATAAGACATGAGTGGTGGTGGTGGTGGTGGATCTATATTATAAACATACTTAGTTTTCAAACCAGAAACTGATACTCTAAATTAAAAAAACATTGTTTTTCTCAAACAGTGCCTGACTTTGCTTTTTTTGAGTGAACTGAATTGCTTTGAAAGGTGATGGTTGCTGTCTGTTTAAATCATTGCCATTTGATGAATGTAAATAAGCCCTTGTATTAGCAACTCTTCTGATTTGTACTAAATGGTTTATCTTATGCAAAAACTACCTTTTCAAAGAAAGTATGATTTTGCTCAAGCAAAAGTTACAAGAAAGTAATTCTTATGGCACTTTTGAAAAAAAAATATTCTCCTTCTCTGTATATATAGCTCCTATTCAGTGAGCAGATAGCAGCTGCAGCTAGAAAAAAGCCTTCCCAATCTCCCAACTGATGTGCCAGTTGTACATTTTCCTGGATAGGAAGGCCCTACAGCCGTGATGGCAAACCTACGGTATAGGTGGCACGCAGAGCCTTCTTGTTGGACACACAAGCTGTCGGCCAACTTGCCTCCAGCTGAGCATGCACATGCGATTGCGCATGCATGCATGTACGATTGCAGAGACACAGATGGTCTTTGCGCTTCCACTGTGCATGCGTGCGATTGTTGCAGGAAATCCAGCTAGTATTCGGAGCTCCTGCGCATGCACACGTGATTGCTCGTGTGTGTGAATGCCTGCGCACAGCGCATGTGCATTGCACGTACAAAAGCTGCATGCATGCATAGATGGTGCAGTTGCACATGAAGCACACATGGAAGAGCTGCACACAAGTGCGGATGGGACACGCAAAGCACGTACTTTTTGACACTTGGTAAGTAAAAGGTTCGCCACCACTGCCGTACAGCCACTCATATACTGGTTGCTTTCTCTGTTTATTACCTCAACATTCCAAAAGTTTCAAATGTCCCAAATGCAGCAGTGAAAGTAGTGATGATCATGTCTCTGTATATCCGTCTAACTTCCCTGCTTTGTTAGCTGCATCAATTGCCAGTGTCCTTTCAGGTGAAATTGAAGATGCTAAGTGTTATAAAACCCTACATAGCATTGAGCCTGGTTATTTGTGAGACCAGTTATCTTCCATAGCATCTGCCTGATTGAGTCTATCCAATGAGGTTCACACACTCTGGGTTTCTTTGATTAAATGTTACTATTTTTTAGGATTTCAAAGTGCCCTTTCTCTCTGCTCTATTGGGGTTGGCTCTCACTCTTGGCGTTTAGCAGGGCCAAGCTTTTTGCCCAGGTTTTGACTAGGGTAGTTAAAGCTTTCTGAGTTATATATGTATTTTTCATTTGTTTTGCTAACTTTTTGCTCCTTTGTTTTTATTGTTATGGTTTTATTATTTTTCTGTCTTTTTGTGAACTGCCCAGTCACCGGGAGGTGTACACATACACACACACATCCAAATTGTAATTCCAATGTTTTGAAATATAACAATTTAAAACTGCTAAACAAAAGAATAGTTAACCAAACATTAAAAATTCTGAAAGAATAAAGTATTTCCCTTTTTCAAAATGGGATTAATATAGGTGGACAGTGAACAGGCAGTTTAATTCTGGAAAACATGATCTTTCAGATATTTCTGGATAATGTTCAAAGTATGTTGGAATCAGCTGTCATCTAAATTAAATAAAACAATAGTCCAAATGAGATGCAACTAAGGACAGATATTGTGGCCAAATGCAGATTTTTTGGTACTGATAAAAATATCTTGTTCAGTAAAGAGATGTCATTCTCAAAAAAAATTTCTAAAAATACAGTATTTAATATATAGCAAACATTTTTAACATTTCTGTGACAGATGGAATTGCCATGTGGCTTAACAAATCTTGGGAATACTTGTTATATGAATGCTACAGTTCAGTGTATTCGCTCTGTGCCAGAATTGAAAGAAGCTCTTAAAAGGTAGGTATAACTACAAATAAAATACTGTTAATTTTATTCTTTTTTTAATATGAAGTAGAATGAATTGTAGCTAGTAGTATTTTTAATAGGAAAGGGAAGCTAGAATAAATTTAAGTAGTAAACTTAAGTAGTAAACTTCATTTTTAATTTTAGATTTCAGATGAAAAACTGAAACATATAATTCAAATGTGATAGGAATCCAGTGTTTGTTGAACTCTATTCTGCAAGTGGAATTGAGAGTTCTATATAAAGAGCTATTTAGAAATATGTTTCCAGTTCCTGTACGATTTATTTCATAAAGTTTTAACATTTTGATTAGCAATCACATTTGATCAGTTTCAAGAAGTATTGATACCAGCTCGTATTTTCATTACTGCAGACTCTAGTACACTGGAAAGTGAAGATACTAAAGCATTGGCAAAATTAATCTGGCATATTCTTAAAATTGTTTTTTCATGCTTAATGTTTTAGTTTCTTTATAAATTTATATGCTGCCCATCTAATTCTACAAAGTGCCTCTGAGCACAAGTATGGTAGCATCTTTGAAATATAGGACTATCAAGGATTATATATGTAGGTTTAGAGGTAATTTCACTTAAAGCATTTTAAATGGATGAAGTGTTTAGTTAAGCAATCTTTTACAGAATAAATTATCCTTGAAGTTCATTGTTTGTATCCAAAAATGCTTCTAAAGAAGCAGAGCACGTTTTTGCTCATGCTTCTTTTGCAGCCGCATCGCTCGTTTCTTTTCAAATGGACATGTTTTTTTCCGTCGGCTGGGAGGCTGCTCTTGGCTGGGGGAGGAGGATCTGGGGCTGGGGCGGCCCAAAACTCAGAGTCCCCGCCAGTTCACCATGGCTCTTTTCAAAGAACGTGCGATGTGGCAGAAGAAGTTGGGCATTTAGCTGCGCTCCCTCCACCCCTGACAAGAGCAGCCTCCTAGCTGGGGGGAAAGAGCACATCCATGTGCGAAGGGAGCGCAGCTAAATGCCCAACTTCTTTTGCAGGCACATCACTCGTTTCTTTTCAAACGGACATGCTTTTTCCCCCCAGCCAGGAGGCTTCTCTGGGAGGAGGGGCTGGGCCTGGGGCAGCCCGAAGTCTGGAGCCCCCATCAGTTCACTGTGGCCCAAGGTGAGGACCACGGCTCCTCCAGGAGAGCCCAGGCTGGCTGCGCTCAGTGCACTCACTGGCCACCCGTCCCATGCAGGCCACGCCGGTCCACCACCCTCCTCCTCACGGGGGTCATTGTGCACTTGCTCGAAGAGGTGGCCTCTGCGGTTGAAGAACTTGCTGGCTTGGATCGTCCGGGAAGGCATCTGAAGGCAAAATGGAAAATCTCTCTGCAGCTGATAATAGAGTTTTGGGGCGATCCAAAGCTCTGTTATCCACTGTAGACGCCTTCCACAAAGCCCTCTTCAGCCGATAACAGAGCTGCAGATGCCTTCTGGAAGGCATCTGAATGCAAAATGGAGGCCAGGGCAATGCTCACATGTCTTCGTCTTCTGTGGCTGCTTGCCGCCACCCACATGCATCGCCCCAGAGCTCTATTATCACCTGCAGAGAGACTTTCCGGAAAGCATCTGAAGGTGAAATGAAGGCTGGGGCGATGTGTGCGAGTGGTGGCAAGCGCCTGCAGAAGTGGACACAGAAGAAGGCGAGGCACAGAAGAAGGGGTATGCGAGGCCTGGTAAGTAGCGCAGCTCTATCCCCCCCATCCCCATCCTAGCTTAATTTTTACGTGTGTGCCTCGCCCCACCCCTGCACCCTGGGTGGGCGAGTTCTTAATTAGGGCTAATTTTGTAGGTGAGGCTTAATTTTATTGCATACACTGAAAAATGTGATAGGGCTTCTTTTCTAGGTGGGGCGTGTTTTGGGAGAAACATGATATATATAATAAAATATACATAATAGAAGCAGTTAAATATATCAACCAACAGTAAAAATGGTTCAAAGCTAAATTTTTACAAAACTATCAGTAAAATTAAGATAGTATCATCTGGAGAAGTTACTGGCTATTTGGATGCTAGAAATACTGGAGAAGGCAGTGGAATAAGATACAGGTTTGGGAAAATGAGGAAGGAATTTTCCCCTTCTTTCAAAATAGTAGAATTTTTTCTTTAAAATACTAGCATTGGGACAATCTAATTAAAAAGCTTATTTAAATTATATTGAAATACACTTTCAAAATCAAATGGTTAAATATGGAATGCCTACAAGATGTAAAGATAGTATCATTTGGATATATTTAATTAGAAATTACATTTAATTATGAAGGGGGGACAAGGCAGTCAGTAGTTGCTAGTACAGATGGCCATATACGGTATTTCTTTTAGTAAAGAAGACAGAAGGTTCATTTCAGTTGCTGGGAATATGAGTGAGATATCGCTGTTATAGACATCTCCACTTAATGAGCTTTCTATGAGATATTGTTAGCTACTGTAGGAATAGACTAGAATAGAATTGTAAGCAGAGATGGTTTTGGTCTGATCCATACAACTAGTCCGAGGTGTTTATTTGATATGTATAAAGCTGTGAGAAGCACACAAGGGTTATTAGGCGCGACCAGGTTTCAGCTCACATATTCCTTCTTTTAGAGGTAGTTCTTGACTTAGGACCACAATTTAGTCCAACATTTTGAGACAGTTGTTAAGTGAGTTTTGCCCCATTTTACAATCTTTCTTGCCACGGATGTTAAATTAATCATTGCAGTTATTAAGTTAGTGACATGGTCGTAAAGTGAATCTGGTTTCCCAATTGACTGCTTGTCAGAAGGTCACAAAGATGATCACATAATACTGGGATACTGCAACTGCCATAAATATGAACCAGCTGCCAAATATCCACATTTTGATCATATGACCATGGGAATGCTGCAATGGTCATGAGTGTAAAAAATGGTCATAACTTACTTTTTCAGTGCCAATTTAACTTTGAATGGTCACTAAGTTGTAAGTCGAGGACTACCTATATTTTGTGTGATAATAAATGAATGGTTGAACTATAAAATAATGCTAACTCAATGGTTGAATATGTCATTCCTTATATGAAGGCATGATCTACAGTTGGTGCAAAAAATTAGGCACACCTGGTCAATTGTATCTTTTGGTGAAACCTTAAAACAACTAAAGTTAGTGTAATCTCTACATGTTTCAAAGTCAATATATCTTCCTCCAAATTTGAATATGCGCTTTCTATTTATGTGCAGCTAAAGTGCACATTTAGTTATAATAGTAACCAGCCTATCTAAAACTTCCAAATTGTAAGAATTCCAAATCATCTTGATTTTGTAATCACAACAATTTCTTGGTTGTGGTCAAAATCTTACAGATGAATCTCAGTTTCCAGATAAAAGCCATTTTAACTTTATTTCTATATTGTATTGATTCTAAGGCCAAGTTAACTATATATTTAAAACTTTTTTAGGTATGCTGGCGCCTTAAGAGCTTCAGGGGAAATGGCCTCTGCCCAGTATATTACTGCAGGTTTGTATTTCAAGAGCAAGCAGAGTTTTCTGATATTTAGCTACTCCAGATAAAATGGCTAATATGTTGCTCAGAAGATACTTTGTTTTTTTCCAAGCACAATTTAAAGTATTTTATAGATTTTGAGTTTTAGTTACCACCTTTTGAATTATAGCCAAATATTGATCACTGTTAAAAAAATTTCCTTTTGAAATTTGCAGCTTTTTAAAATCCAGAAATACTTGGAACACTGGAAAATGAGTGCTGCTTGTTTACTTTATTGCCCTTGACCAGGATATTATGATTTATGCCATTTCATTTAAGAAAAAAAACAAATCAGGAACAGTCAACTATTGAATATGCTGTTATCAGATTTTGGGACGGTATGTTCATTGGCTACTCTGTAGAATTGCTTATGTTTCTCCTTATTTGGCACTGCTCTAGCTAGATCTCTTGAATGGATGCGGAATATTTGATTAGTTGGTTTGTTAGGCTAATCTTGCCCAATCTGTTTGTTCATTCTTTCAGTGTAATGTTAACAAAAATATGCAGGAAAACATTGTTTTGTCTGTCAAGTTGTTGAAATCTTGCTACATTACTGTGCAACATTCAGCACAGCCTTGCAGAATCAGAAGTCAGTTGCATATACAGAACTTATTAGATTGATTGGCTGAATGTAATTGCTAACGGGAATATACATAAATTTGTTTTATATATATCACGTTGTGGCCTTATGCTAGATTGGGTAAGAACTAAGTCAGATATGTGATTTAATTAAGCCCCCCTCCCCCCGGAAATCATATGACCATATTTTGGTCACTTGGCAATCTAGCAATGTGTTTGCTTTATGATGCCCTGTTCACTTGACCACTGCAAAAAATATTGTCAAATTGGGCAGGATCATGTGATGACCTGCTTTATAACCATCACAATTTATGACCACAATTGCAAGCTTAATTATAGTCGTAAAGTGACAACTACCTGTATATGATTATTAGCCTATTATTTTTGTTCCACTAAAGTCCCACTATGAAAGTAGATTGACATGACTCACTTTTGTAATATACAATTGAAGCTGTACCTATTATATGCAGTTGAGGCTTAGTCTTAAATGACTTATATAAAATAAATGTCTAAGATAAGCAGCAACTGTTCAAATTTGCAATGATATTGAATAAGAAAGATTTATACTGGAAGTTGGAGTTCTGGTCATTACTACATCCCTGCTGTCATATCATTATGATTTCTGATGTTCCCTGCCAGCTTTCCATGAGCAAAGTCATTGGGAAATCCAGCAGGAATTTGGAAGTTGCAGTCACTGGATGTCCTTTCTTAATGGCTTAATGGTCCTTACTTAATGACAACTAGGACTGCCACAATTAACATTGCTAAGCGGAATGGTCATGTGACATACTTTTATGACTGCATTCCTTAACAGCAGCAGTTTCTGTCCCAATAGCTACACTAAACTGTATAAAACTTCTCCACGCAACAATATAGATTGTTTCACTTGCATGATATAATCAATTGTACAGTGTTTTATAAATAGACTGATAGTGCATTTATATATTTAAAAAGCCTTTTGCTATTAAATATAATTGTATTATGCATTAGATAAATAATTTTCATTTGACGAATATACTGCATTTATTATACTGCCTTGCATTTCTATAAAATTGTTTTTTTGTTTTTGTTTTAAGCTTTAAGAGATTTATTTGATTCTATGGACAAAACTTCCTCCAGTATCCCTCCCATCATTCTTCTACAGTTTTTACATATGGCCTTTCCTCAGTTTGCAGAGAAAGGGGATCAAGGCCAGTATCTTCAACAGGTAGATATTTTTTAATTTATTTTTTGTTGGCTGCATACCATTTCCATAAAGGTAATGAATAGATATATTTTTATGATTCCTTAGCAGCTTCTAGTCCTGGCTGCTGAAGAAAACATTTTAGAATAAACATAAAATAAGACAGTGTTTCTCATTTGTGTATATATGCGTCTGTGTGCACACACGTTTGTGTTTTTATATATGTAAATGATACATGTTCAACATATATTTCTGTTGGATTCCAGTGATCTAATTTTATCATTATTTTATTCCTTAGGATGCCAATGAATGCTGGGTACAGATGATGCGAGTACTGCAGCAAAAGTTAGAAGGTATAGAAGGTGATGCAGTAATGGAAGTAAGTCTTTACTGTATGGAAATAACTCAGACTAACTTTAGGCTATAGCTAGTTTTTATAGTCAATAATGTTAGCAATATTTAACAGCATTAAAAGTTGATTTAATTGTTGAAAGTGCCTAAAATAGAAGTTAATGTTTTTATTCCATGGACCTTTTTGAGAACCTGTGAAACCTGTGGCTTTTGTCTCTGAAAAAATATATTTAAATTCATAAAAGAAAATAGCATCCAGTCTTAACAACCTTTGACTTAACAAGCACAACAATTTATTAGGGTCTATAGTTAGTATGCAGTGAATTGAAATAGATATAGAAAATAGATATAGATAATAGAGTACTGGAAAACAAGGTTGTAAAAAATTCCAAATTTCAATTGGGTTAATAGTTTGCCTGATGACGAATCGGGTTCAGTATAAATTTAAAAAATCCATACTGTAGCAAAGTAAGTTCCATACAATAAAAGATTTGAATGTTTGGGATTCTTTAGCTTAGAAAAAAGATGATCAAGTAAGGAGGGAAGCAAGATGTGTGAAAACATGCTTGCCATGGAAAGAATGGATAGGAAAAAAGTTTTCTTCTCAAAATGCTAGAACTGTGGGTCATCTATGTGACAAGAAGATTAAGAACAGGCAAAAAATACTTACCTACTAATAAAGCCTATAATTAATCTGCAGAATTGGTTAACATGATGCAGACATAGTTGCTTGTTTAAAGGGAAATGGAACAACTCAACAGAGGACAGGTCTATCAGGCAAAATTAGTTTTGAAGATTCGGTATTAGATCCAGGTTAGCACTTATCAATACCAGCTGCACGGAAACAACAGGGGAAGAGACAAATGGCCATCTCCAGTCTGTTAGAACTGAAACCTTCTGGTTGGCCATTGTGAGAAACAAAATGCCAGATTAGTTGGGCCTTGTCCTTATCTAACAGGTTGTTCTTTCATTATGTTCTAACGAGTTGCTGCTAGCTATGGCATGCATAGGTGCTCTGACGCAACTTTGGAAATCCAAAACACTGGTTTTATATTGTGCGTTACCAATTTGAACTAAAACTGCTTGGAATATCTACCCAAGCTACTTTTTCTGACCAGTTTTGGATTTAGAATGCTTGACATAGAATCGAACAAGATCTGTTTCCCAGATTTTGTTCAAGGGTAACCCATTCATATTTTTTCTCTTTGACCATCTTTAGATTTCTATCTTGTTTTAAAAGTATAACAGACAGCTTTCTAAGAGTAAATTATACTCTTAAGTATAAGCTTATGTATGTTTGCTTTTACAGATTGACTCTTCAGTTTCAGGAACAGCAGCAACGGCACCTCCTAAAAAGAAAAGCTTAATTGATCAGTTTTTCAGTATTGAATTTGAAACTATGTATCCTAAACATTCTGGAATAACAAAGCATATTCATGGTAATGCAATTAGTATATGTAGGGTTTGTTTTATACAGTTTACTTTCTAAAGAGATAATCCTCACTAAGAATGTATTCTATAATTGGTAGATAAGTGCTTTTATAAATTATATTTAAAGTTGTTTTTAAAGGAAGCTTTATGCCAGCTTATTTAAAAAATGCAACAGTTACCTAAAGAATTGGTTAATGTCATTAAATAATAGGTGCTGATATAAAAACAGTTTTGTTGAAGCAATTTAAGCTTTCTGAAAGCATAATAGCTTTTTGTAAATCAATGCTTAGTGGTAATTCAGTACTTTTCATATTTGGTCCTTAATATTTTGTGAAGCATGAAATGCACAGAAGCAGAAGAAGAGGAAGTCACAAAAGGAAGAGAGAATCAACTCCAGCTTAGTTGTTTTATCAATCAGGAAGTTAAATATCTTTTCACGGGTCTTAAATTGGTGAGTTATTGTGGCATCTTTATTCAAGCAGTTTTTGCAGCATTGTATTTAAAGGGGTTTCTCTTGGTCCACAAGGAGTTTTCAAGAAGAAACAGATTTCAACATGACGTTTAAGATTGTTGGACTTTCTGATATTTTATTTTCTAAGACATTATGTAACATTGAACATTCATTTAACATATTTCTTTTTTCTTTTTGAAAATATGAAAATAAAATAGGAATTAAAAATTGAAATGTGGGATAGTGTTCTAAATATACTTTTCAATTTCCAGTTGTATGTTTCATATATTTTAGAGAAGTAATTAATATACAGTGTGTTCCAAGATAAAACTCTGCTTTAGAATATGTTTTTAACTCCTTGAATCAGGGTTGTTTTTTCCTGAAATAACTTTGCTGCTGTGAAAGCAGCTATGTAATCCTGAAGAGAGAGAGAGAGAGATAGAGCGCGCACCTGTAAGGACTTAGACACAGCTGCCTTTAAATCCCAATTGTTGCCCTATGTTATATTCATTTTATAGTATAGGGAAAAGAATATCTCACTTCCCCAAATGTTGCTAGACTCATATTCTTGTTATCCTGGATGATGTGGCCATATTGACTGGAGCTTCTTGAATTTTGAATCCAACATCCAAATTTCCCATCCTTGCTATATTACTTCTTCTCCCTCTAACTGCCTCCATGTATTTCCTCGTGGAAACACATGTCATAGTTGGCAGCAGAAAGTAAAATTTTCACTAGATGAATGCAAGTTGCAGGAGCATAAAAAGCTTTTTGGTTCTATCAATTGTGTATTTCCTCATTTCTTGAAAAATGTTTTCAGATTTCAATAAATCTTGGGCACAATTTTTTATTCTTATATTTATCATTTAAAATGCACAGAATTTTAGAAAGGACATATGAAATGTCATACTTAATTTTGCACATCTTCTAATCTTTGTTATCTTTTTCAATATATTTCTGTTGTAGCGTCTTCAAGAAGAAATAACTAAATTATCACCAACATTGCAAAGGAATGCCCTTTATTTAAAAACGGTGAGCATACCTTTGTAATATACCTTTATAGTAATGGAACTCTACTTATGATCTGCCATTTTAAGGGTTGGATATATACAAGTGAAGCAAGATTTTAAAAACTCTGAAATAAAAATAGATGGACTTTCGTTATGACATAGAGATTATCATACGACTTCTGTATTCTAAACTTCTTTATCGTAATCAGTTAGCTACCTAGAATCACTTCATGATTGTGGTGGGACACAAATTGATAAATGTTTGTATGTATTCATATATCTATAAAAACAAGTAATGTTTTGTAAATAAGATATATCTCCACAATATATATATTCAGGGGATAGAAAGAGAGTAGTATAACACACATAGAGATAACTTGCATTATTTATACTGTTTGGTTTGAAACCCTGTGTACCCCTTGATGTTTGTGTTTATGGTAAACATTTTTTCATACATTTTTGGCTCCTGCTTTAAATTGCTGTAGCTTTTCATGCCCACTAATTCTGATGAATACTTTTTTTCTAGTCCAAGATAAGTCGTTTGCCTGCATACCTTACTATTCAAATGGTTCGGTTTTTTTATAAAGAGAAAGAATCTGTGAATGCCAAAGTTCTCAAAGTAAGTACATTTGACATTAAGCCCTTGACATTAAGCACTTTGACATTAAGCATTTGGCACTTGATCGATGTGATGTAATTCTCTATTTTATACACTTAACAATCAAGGTTTGATATTCAACTGCATTGTAATTTAAATTAAAAATACCCTGATTTACTATTCTGTATACTATGAATGGAAATGCAAACAGACTCAGTCCAGATTGTATTGTATCAGATTCATGGTGCTTTTGCTAAAGCATTCTAAACGTTGTGTAAAGTGCATAGGACACTGGAAAATATTACATAATCTGGATTTTTCTTTTTTCCCCTTGTTTCCTATTTATGGCTACAGAAAAGCAAGCACAGAGCTCATGTTTTACAATTTAGGAATCTATATAAGTGGGAGCTGAGAAAACCTGATAGATAATGCTAATGTTACAATTCTGATCTAGATGAATTCATGGTCGTACATGAAATGGAGCAGTTTTCTATATCCCTGAGGCATTTAAAATATTAAATACTGAGCCTTAGGAGTACATACTTGGTTTAAAATCTTATATTATTGCCAGTATTTTAAACGGAATGCAATTAAGATCTAAGATAGCTGATTTGCTTTGATGACTTAGATGACAATGAAACTCTTTTAAATTGCTATAGGATGTTAAATTTCCACTTATGTTGGATGTATATGAACTATGTACGCCAGGCCTGCAAGAAAAGATGGTCCCATATCGATCAAAATTCAAGGACCTGGAAGACAAAAAAGTAAACCAGCAACCAAATAATGTAGGCAACCCATTAAGTTTGATTAATCTTTAAGTTTTATTTAACAATATATGCATTTTCTTTACAGGTAGATCTTAAATCAGGTCCAGTGTTATGAAAGTTAAACTTATAACCAAACATCATTTAGACTGCTAATGATCATGTTTCCAGTAATAGTATTTGTAATAAAAAGAGTGACATGGAATGTGAAGAGTTATTGTTGAGGTTTTTTAGATACCATGGTCTAATAAAGTATTGCAGCTACAATTTTATATGTACATTTTCTAAAGTTCACTGGATAGAATTTTTAAGTTAAGCTTAATTGTTAAGAGCAGAACAATTAAGTATATTTACTTTAGTAATGTCTTTGGTGTTATTTTTGAATCTTGGAATTTTGGAAGACCATTTGGGTTGCAGCCTTTTTCAGCAGGGCAAAACAGGCCCTTTGTATTTTGGACTTTTGTGAAGAAATTCCATTGGAATGGTGAAAGCTATTCTTGCCAGGCCAAACTGTGCTACCAGCATTACTCTCAGAGCTGAGATGGGAATCCCTTCAACAGAGATGATAGTTGGGAGGCTGATGATCTGTTATTAACTAAAGGATCCAGTTTCTCCACTCTGGCCTGTTATCCCTTGTATCAGCAGAGGACATTTTCCTATTCAGAGGCATGCTTTACAATTCAAGCTAGCATGTTACTAATCCTCAGTTGCATATTTTTTTTTGTACTCAGTTCTGAAAAGGCCAGTCATATGGTTTGTTTGTTTTTTAAAAAGGGTAGATGATAGGTAGTATCAATTGGGGAACAACAAAATACCATATAACAGCAAAACCTGGATTTCAAGGGGACCTTGGATGTTGGCTAGATATTTACCACCTTTCATTTTCCATAGGATGAAGGAGGACTTTTTTCAGGTATAGCATGTGTTAGTGCTCCTACTGGAAAGACGTTCCAAAATCCCTTTATCTGAATGAGATTACTTTTATGGTGCAAAACTTAAACCTTTGTCCATGTACCTCTGTACTGTAATTTTCTATAGGGACATGAATAATTCTCCTATTTTCCTTCTTCTGCAGCATTGTTCACACATATTTCACATAAAGCTCCTCCTTTCTGATATATTAATGGTTGAGTTATCAACCATTAAATACTACATCCCCAAATTTTATGTTTTCATGGTTTTTATTGGATTATTATTGTAAGAATAAAGTATATATGAAAAACCTGTGCCACACAGAAAGAAAAAAACTTGATTTTCCTTGCTTTCCCTTACTCTTAGTGTTCCACATTTTCGGATTCATACACAGTAGCACTTAAACAAGCAGGGCAGCCACCACCACTACCTGTGCATTAAACCTTCAGATTTTCATTTTACAAATCAGTTCCAAATAATAACTTATTAAAATTGTCCTAGAATTTTGTTTATTTTTAATGCCATATTTTATAGTTACAAAATTAACTCAAACCAACATCTTCTGTTTTATTTTCAAGTCTAGTAAAGGTGATGGCTCACAGAAAGAGATTAAGTATGAACCATTTTCCTTTTCTGAGGGTAAGTAGAAAGACATTTAAGAACTGCAGATATTTTTATTCTTCCTTATCTTAAAAATTGAAAGCAGATATATTATTTGGGAATACCAATTAGTGAATATCTGAAACTATAATTGAAATCAGTATGAAGATAAATTATATGCTATAGTATTTTTAATAGTACTTTGTTACAACTAATAAAGTACAGCTAAATCTAAAGGACAAGCTAATGGCTATAGAACACAGAAGTTAGCAAATTAGGGATAATTTTCATGTTAAGTAAACCAGAAGACCCAGGTAGATGAAGAAAAAAAAAATGAGTTGTCTACAATGTACACTGACAGGATTATAATAGCCACTATATAGGACAGACAGACAGAAAACTAACAGAGCGCTTCCATGAACACAAACTAGTGGACAGTCAGAAAACACTATGAAAACTGCTTAATTTCACAACACATGGATAGATTCAATCAAAACCTTAATTGAGAATCCATGAGCATTCTTGATCAAGCTAAATCCCCCAAAACACTAGGGAATTCCTGAAAGCTTGACACTTAGACAAAGCAGCCATAAATAAACACTCAGAGGTAAACCACATTTACATACCATTTAAAAGAGACCATAAAAAACCCAAGATGGGAACAAAAAGGCTACCATACATCGTCTCCAGCAAGCAACACCCAGATAAGCAGAGATCTAACAAACAAACAAGCAAAAGAGAATATCCTAATTAAAGGACTACCAAGGACAAAACAGCCCCACCAAAACTATATAAATGGGAACAAATCCCACCCTCAGAGCACTGATGCTGTTACCTAGTCAGGTAATGAAACATCTGCAAGAAAACAACCAAATTCAAGAAAACACCAAGGACCCTACAGTTCATTCCTGAGCTACATATATATTCTTCTATTGATTAAGAGACCACAAGTCATAATTTTTCACGTTTAGTATAGAAATTGTGTGTTATTATAATTCAGCAAGCTTTTAACTTCAAATTAATTTTGAATCTCAAAAGTGACTAATGCAAAATGATGGATTAAAACAAATGTAATGATTCTATTTTATTCAATAAAAATTCAGTGTGGAATATTATTACATTTATTTTAATCTAGCTTGAAATGTTTGTGTATTAAACATTTCATATAATAATCTGTAGTCAGCTGCAGATGATAGATCTGAAGAAATAGTGATAAAAGTAGCAATGCTAGTATCTTGCCAATTCTGTTCTATGCAGTTGTACAACTTTTAACGCCAAGCACTCTGATTAACTGTTATCATACCTATAGGTGTGATGTCTATAAATATCTATTATGAATTTACTTCAATGGCTTCTATCACCTCTAGTGTCTGATTACACTGAAATACATGGAAGCAGGCTATTTACTGCTTGTCTGCTATTTAATTTGTTGCAGATAGTGAGTGTTTTGGAAGCACAGATATGCTTAAGCAGTGAGACTTTGGGACTGCTTAAAGTTTTAAAAAATTAAAAGCATCCAGTAATATTTTGAAAACTAATTGCACGTGTATGGTATGGATGGTACCTGGCTCAATAGTAGTAATTGTGAGAAGGCTCTTGGATTCCTAGTGGACAATCATCTAAACAGGAGCCAGCAGTCTGCTGCAGCTGCCAAAATAGCCAATGCAGTCCTACGCTGCATTAACAGAGAGATAGAATAAAAATCACGTGAAGTATTAGTACTGCTTTTAAAAGACGACCACACCTGGAATGCTGCATCCAGTTTTGGTTGTTGTTAGTCATGAAGGCATGTCCGACCCATCGCAACCCCATGGCATCGTTCTTCCAGGCCTTCCTGTCCTCTGCCATCCCCCAGAGTCCATTTAAGCTCATGCCGACTGCTTCAGTGACTCCATCCAGCCACCTCATTCTCTGCCGCCTCCTTCTTCTTTTGCCCTCAATCATTCCCAGCATTAGGCTCTTCTCCAGTGAGTCCTTCCTTGTCATTAGGTGGCCAAAGTTCGAGTTTCATCTTCAGGATCTGGCCTTCTAAAGAGCAGTCAGGGTTGATCTCTTCTAGGACTGACTGGTTTGATAGTTTTGGTAATCCCCAAAAGATGTTGAGACTTGGGAAAAAGTGCAAAGAAGAGCAACTCAGATGATTAAGAACCTGGAGACACAAATATGAAGAAGGGTTGCAAGAATTGGGTATGGCTATTCTGGAGAAAAAGAGGACTAGAGGTGCTTGAGCAGAAGGTTGGACGATAAAACCTCCAAGGTCCCTTCCAGGTCTATTCTGATTGATTGATAGAATCAAGGTCATGTGAAATGCTGATATAACTTTATAATGCCTTGGTAAGACCACACTTGGAATGCTGCATCCAGTTTCAGTTGCCATAATGAAAAAAGATGTTGATAACTCTAGAAAGGGTGCAGAGAAAAGCAACAAAGATGATTAGGGGACGAGGCTAAAACACATAAAGAACTGTTGCTGGAACTTGGTATATCTAGTTTGATGAAAAGAAGGACTAGGAATGACATGATAGCAGTGTTCCAATACCTAAGGGGCCAGCCAGAAAGAAGAGGGAGTCAGGCTATTCTCCAAAGCACCTGAAGGCAGGAGAAGAAGCAATGGATGGAAACTAACCAAGGAAAGAAAAAGCCTAGAATAAGGAGAAATTTATGACAGAACAATTAATCAGTGGAACAACTTACCTCCAGAAGTTGTGAATTCTTTCAACACTGGAAGTTTTTAAGAAGAGATTGGATAACCATTTGTTGTGAAATAGTATAGGGCTTTCTGCTTGAGCAGGGGGTTGGGCTAGATTACTTCCAATTCTGAATTCTGAAATGGGGATTGGATCCGGGAAGAGCATGCAAAGTTGAGAATGTGTTTTATTGATGGATAGAAATCATTGTTCCAAATGTAGTTTTTGGGATTAATCTGCTTCCCATGTTCTGATTCTGAAGGTGAGAGCTTCAAAATAAATGGATAACAATATGTAAAATGTTTATTATTATATCACATTGTACCATTTTCTTTGCCTTCTCAGATATTGGTTCTAGTAATTGTGGTTATTACGAGCTACAGGCAGTGCTAACTCATCAAGGAAGATCTAGTTCTTCTGGACACTATGTATCTTGGGTTAAAAGAAAACAAGGTATTGAAGCAATTTTAGAAAATAGCCAAGTGATAGAATAAGTTACTTGGCTGCCTTCCTTTTTTGAAAAATAAATCAAAAAATTAATTCTGCAGTGCTTATTATTTTATCCTGTCTTTTTATATATAAATCAAGGTGGCAACATATCTAAGACTTCCCCCTTCGATGTCCCCACAACCTTTTAAATGGGTTGGGTTGCACGGGAATGACACGCCCAAGGTCACCCAACAGGCTTTCATGCCCATGCCACTTTGCGGGCTTTCATGGCCACTAGAATTCAGTGTCTCCTTTCTAGACCAGTACCTTCACTACCACACCATGCTGGCTCTCACATTAATGTCATTTAAAGTGTTACTGACTATGTGTTTTTTTTTCCTCCCACAGATGAATGGATTAAATTTGATGATGACAAAGTCAGCATTGTTACCCCTGAAGATATTTTGAGGTTATCGGGTGGTGGAGACTGGCATATAGCTTATGTTCTACTTTATGGGCCACGCAGAATTGAAGTAATGGAAGATGAATCTGAACAGTAGACTTCCTATATACATCTGTAAGGTGTGAAATAAATGTCTTAATTCCAGACTCACAGAAACTGCAAAATTGGATCACTAAAATACTGTCATTTGGTGCAAAAAGACAGCAAAACATGTTTAAAACTAAGACCAATAGCAAGCAGCCACTTACTAGGGGTAGGTTGATACATTTGAAAATAGTTTTAATACTGTATTGCAAAAGTTGATATTTAAAACAATGTTAATTATTAATCAAATTAAGTGAGCCTCCTGCTCGTCTAATTTTTTAGGAAGATATTTATTGCACACCTATTCATACCTTTGTTAACTCCTGCATGGTTTCTACCAGTTCAGTAGCTGTCCATCCTTTTTATTGTGTCAGAAAGATAAAACTCAATTGTTGCCTCAACATGTAACTCAGTGCTGCTGCTCATAGCCTGTGGAAATATGGCTACAATCACGTATTTGTCCAGCCTGATGTGCCAACTCAGTCTGCTCTGTTGCTGGCATTTTTGACTCCAAATAAAAAGTGATCAGTAATTATGGTGCTTCTTACATAAATATGGTTGGCATTTGTGTTCTATCTAAAACTTGCGTCTGTCTCCTTCCATTCTGGTACCATACTTTCAAATGCATGGTAATTTGGCAATCAAATAGTTGAAAGTTACAGGAATTAGCATCTGAATATTGGATATTAAAATTTTGCCTACCTAGGTGGGGTATGTACTAAAGTTTGCCAATAATAATGAGTGTTTATCTAGAGCAGACATGGGCAAACTACGGCCACATCTGGCCCGTTGGGCTTTTTAATCCGGGCCGCAGAACTAGTTACTAGCAGAAGAAAAGTCCCAGAAGAAAACTTTTTCTCTTTTCTCTCCGCGGTAGAAAAACAAAAGAGAGAGATAATCTGGGAAGCTGATTTCGCTGAAGGGTCTGATACAATTCCTATGTTAGCTGAAACACTTCCTTATTCATGAGAAATTGTAAGTCAAGCTTTTCCCTATTGCATTGGTGAAGACAAACAACCAACTTTTATGGTTCAGTAAGTGTAGGTCAGACATGGGCAAACTACGGCCTGCGGGCCACATCCAGTTTACATTAGTTCACACAAACACACCATTCTCCTATTCTGGCCCCCGGCCTCTCTGTCAAATTTTAGCAACAATTGTGGCCCGCGAGTCAAAAAGTTTGCCCACCCCTGATCTAGAGGAAGCTACAGGAATCTTAAAATGTAAAAACACAACATTTTAAAAAGTATTATATTGACAGTGCCTATTGCTGAATATGAAGAAATAGAACTACAAAGATTTCAATTGCATTAAGTATATCTTTGCTTAATGATATGAACTGGAGCAAATTTTAGTAAATTTGGAAAGATAATCCCATTAAAAACTTACTTTTTTTGTACGGCAAATTAAATAAAATAGGTATGTTTTTCTTAAAGCAGATGTCTGTTGAGCTGTTGTAGGTAAAAGCATACAAACTTTTAAGTCCACAGTTCCAATCTTGGTCTGTTCCTATTGAAAATTTTCACCAATATGTACTAATCTGATTCTTTCCATTTTGTTCCATAGTTTTGCTTAGAGGAAAGACAGATTAAAACAAATAGAAGTGTTGCAACTGAGCTGAAACCTCCACAATTAAACCTGTTTATAAGTAATGTTATCAGCATATCTGCTTCAAACACCCCATTTGGAAATTGCAGCTGAATAGAAATAAGTTAGAAGTTGGGTATGTCAGCTAAACTGTTTTCATCCAGATAGAAAGAATTTGCAATTTCCAGCTCTATCTTTAAAGTAATAGTCTTCTCTTTGTGAACTTCCATAAGCACTTATTGAATTAAATTTGTAAATTGAGCCATTGAAGGAAAGTCATTGAAATAATGGTCCTCACTAAAGATGGCTACAAACAAAAAGGGCTGTGCGCAAACTGAAATATTGATTTATATATTAATCTCAAAACAAACACACAAAAAAACCACCCAATCTGCTGAATTTTTTCTCAAAGTGAATCCCAATTCTGGTGACCAGAGTAGTGACACAAAACAAAAACATGCATGAATGGACTCTTAATCCTTACAATTCTTGGATTGATATTAACATCACAGATAATATAGGACCTCCAATATTGGAAATAATGTGAGAGAGAAAAGTTATAGCTTAGATATAGTAAAAGAGATGGACAATAGCACATTTGTGGTACAACCAAATACAAGAACTGTAACTAAGTTGCCTTATTAAATCACAGCCATGTGGCTTGGGATTTCTTACTGGCAAATGAAGCAAATGTTTTAAGAGGGTCAAGATTTCTACTTGAAGACTATAGAAGCCTTGGAAGAACAACAGATGGTGATGATTTACCAATGTAAATACTTTTAGGCAAGAGGTGAATGAGATGTTTTCATGACATTTTAAAAAAACCCTTTAGATAAACCACATTACATAATTTGATAGTAGACAGGAATTTCTTACCTGAAGAAATAGATATTTAAAATATTTTAATGAATGAAACAAAATTAATAGCTCAACTGTCTTAGTTAAGAGTTGATTAATAGACAGTTACTATCTAACTACCCTTTTAACCTCAAAAGCCTTGAAAAGGAGAGAACAATTCATGAGACAGTGGAAATACAAAAGAAGTGGAGAACAAAGGCAAGCCTCATGATACAGAAAAGGCAGCCAAAATGCCATGATTATCCTCCACAAAAAAAAACAACATACATCAGGGTTTCTCAACTTCAGCAATTTTAAGATGTGTTGACTTGAACTCCCACAATTCTCACAACCAGCATGCTGGGTTAGGGTTTAGAAATACTGATATACTGTAGATTTTACAATCTTTGACAGGAAAACAGGTTCATGAATAGCAAGATGAAAGCCTCAAATGAAAGTCATGCCCCAAACTTCCGAGGGACAGCATACAGTATAATAAGACCTTGCCACCAAGATCTAGAGCTCAAAATGACCAGCATTTAATTTTTTAAGATCCAATTACAATTTAATCCAGCAGATCCATCAAAATAATGGTTCTAAAAGATTGTGTCGTATAGCTGCCATCTACAGATAGACATAGTATCTTACAACCAAAGCACTGAAAGAAGAGGACTTTTTGCAGTGTTCTTTATACTGAATTTCTCTGCATCAGCATTACATACTTCAGCAGTTAACCAGGGTAGTAGACAGAAGTTATCCTTCCAGAAGTTGAACAAATTGAAATATACATGGAATAAGTTTATAAAAGAAGCCGCACAATTCTGTGAATTAATTAAGTAGGACATAATTGGTCCTTCAGCATCAAGATGTATATATTAGGGTGAAAAGCTGACTGCTTATTGTTACAGCTAATTTCACATAAACAAGGCCAAACTAGAATACCTAGAAATATTTTCCTCCAACAAAATGCTTTTTAAACAGATTCACCTGAATACCTGACATACGTGATAAGGTTCGCTGCTCTTGAATTTCATGGAGTTCGATCAAACAACACAATTCACCTAATGGGAAGAATATCTGTGTCCTCTTCAATATGCTACTTTTTTTTCAAACTACAGTACATTATCAGAATCCCAATTTCAACCAATTTACCAATTTGCTTTTTCATTTCAAATCAGCATCTGCTTGATTTTTAAAAAAGCCTGACCCAGAATGATCAAAACCAAGTATTAGTTGCAATTCTGCTATCAACATAATCATTTGGAGGCACTCCATTATAACAGACTAAATGAAAATCACAGCCTAACTGTAATGTTGTCCTTATTGATTTCCTATATACTAATATATTTCCTATATTCCTTGTTAGCAAACAAACAGCAATTGCCTTTGCCAGCTTTTCAGTAAAGAAACTGAATGCCTGCTTGGATATAATTTGAGACTGGTCCCTTAAAAATACCCTGTTATATTAAAGACATCTCTCTTATAGCACACACATGAATATCTCTCCCCCCCCCCCCCCACATCCTAAGGATTTCAGAGGAACGTTTAATTAGTGCTAATTCTTCGCAGAATTTTAGACAATTATGTTATTAAAAGAATTTATTGTTCATCAAACTCCCCTATCAAATATTACATTCAGGAACAATAGCTATTGTTTTAATTAAAAAGCCATTTTCAAATTAGCTATTTTCACTGTCATTGGTTAAGCTTTCAGAAAGGTCATTCAGCCCAGCTTTGTTCAATGCAGTAATCAAATTTTCCATAGTAGCGTGGATTCCTTCTTGATCTTGCCAGGTAACAAGCAACTGCTTAGCTCTCATCTTCAGATCTTCACTATCTGATTCAATCTGCCTTATATCAGAGTCTTTCATTTCCAAGTATGGAGCCAGGACTTTCCAATATTCACCAAGTCTGTTTGCAAATAATTCTATTTGTTCTCCTGTTACAAGTTTGTCCCGTTGAACATCTGGACCTAAAACAAAAATGAGCAAGATTTAGACAATGGTGTTCAATAACTGGGAAGTAAACTAAGTTGTTCCTTGAAACTGACTGTTTTTCACTGGAAGTTCAAGATAACAGTGAAAGTTTACCTGAGCATGATGTAAATGGTAAATTTTATTTACATTCCAATGCATATTAAATGTTTTCTGAAAACATGCTTAAGAAATATCTGACTCTTAACAATTGGTTTATTTTTATTTATCACATTTAGGAGCTGCCCAGCTCTCTCACAGTATTAATTAAATTAACTAATACTGCTAATAATATTTAAAGATAATATGAATAATAATGTATCCAATTTTTAGCAAGCATATTATAATTTGAAACTAAGTTGTCTGTATGAATACTGAAGATGTTTTCCCCAAGTGTTCAGATATCTCAACAACAACAAAAGACAAAAAGTAGTGGGGAATTGGTCCTTGGCTTGCTTAGGACTGAATGTGTTAATTCACAATTCATTTTAGAAATAACTAACAAAGAAATAAAATTGAACAGTAGAGAGAAGTCATTTCTAAAATATATGTTATTGATAGGGGACTATACTGAAAACCAAACCTGATTAATTCAGATCTGTTCAAAAGTGAGAGACTGTGAGATGTAGAGGAGAAAAATTTCAGTTGGACTAAACTAGTAACAAGAAAATATAGAATGCCAAAATTAAAAGTGCAATAAAGAAAATGTGCAGCTAAGCTACTGAAGAAAATTTGAATAAGGAAACATTAATGAAACATTCATTACATTTATACAGTCACTAAAAACAACATAAATTATATATAAAATAATCATGTGAAAGGGGAAGGAAGATTTCATGCAAATGAATTTCAGCAGCACCAATTATGTTGTTTTTAAGCCACGTATTCCTAATACGTGGCTTAAAAACATAATTGGTGCTCAGTTTCTCAGATTGGGAAGGAGAAAGAAATTGAAATTTGAAGGTGTTTTTATGACATTTGCTCTACATTATGATGAGCCATTACATTTTATTACTGATTCCTTAAAGTGGAAATTAATTTTCAAAGATGATGCTGATAAAGGAATGCCATTTTCAAAAAGTAATCAAAAGAAGTTACAGGTTGTCCTCAACTTGTGACCATTTGTTTAATCATCATTTGAAATTACAACCATGCTGAAAAAATTATTTAAGACCAGCTCTCATACTTCTGACCATCATAGCATCCCCACAGTCACATTATGAAAATTCAGGTGTTGGCAACTGGCATGTATTTATGATGGTTGCAGCATTCTGGTGTCATGACACAGTCATTTGTGGTTTTCCAGGGGGCTTTCAACAAGCAAAACAAATGGGATCCCATAATTCACTCAACAGCAGCAGCAAAAAGCTTGTAAAATCAAACACAACTCAATGACTGCATTGCTTCGTATGGAGGTTCCAGTTCCAACTATGGTCATAAACTGAGGACTGCCTCTATATTAAATCTGAAAAGCATTTCAAAAGAGAATGTATTATGAAGATTTCAGAATGTGCCATGGGTTATCCAATAGTAACTCCAATTACAGAAATGTCAGTCAGAGAGGCCATCCTCTAAAGAAGCTATGAAGTTGCAGCACAGCACATATCTTTTCTGCTTCCAAGATACATAAATGTGACTCTTCATTTTGAATTGCAACTCAGAGCATAAATAGGAATTGTAGAGAATGTTCTGTTTACATACGCCTTTTTTTTAAATAGGTGTCAAAGGAAACAGGGAGAAGCCCAAGAATCCAGCCTTACTTTCATTGTTTTCTTTTAATAAAGCATCATTATCTTCCTCATCTTCATCCTCGCCTGTTTTAATTTCTTCAGAAGGAGGCTATAATGAGAGAATTGAGTATCATTGTATGTATTTGGTCAAAAAATTGTTGAATGATGGCCTCTTGACAACATGAAAAGAAGTTTTGAAAACATTTAGAAATTATACACTGCACATTTAGGATTTTTATTAATTTTCACAGAAGCTGAGTGCTCTGAAAAACATAAATACTGAATAAAGAATAAACAACAAATCCATTTTCAAACTAGTTTCAGTTGCATTCTGAAACTCAAATACAATCTTTATCATACAAAATTGCTAGGATGATAGAAATAATATCTCAAATAAAAGTTCAAAATATTCCTAAATACTTATAGGTAATAACAAATAAACTTGCTACAACTCATTCAAAACTTCATTGTCAAGACAAATTTCAGTCTTCCCATTCCCCCCGCTTTCCCCTTTATACTGGCCAAATGAATGTCCAAATTCAAATATGGATCTTTTAATGAAAGAACAAGAAATGGGAGGGGGGATAGACTTTCAGTGAAGTACAATATATAATCTTAAAAGATTATCACCATTATCTAAGGAAAAAGATAACAAACTACTTATTTTGTACTCTTGTGCAGAGCTCTCTATTCACAAACAAAATTTGACAATTGTATGGCAAACGAATGAAATTATAGGCAAAAAAAAGCCTCTCACAAAATATGGTCCCAATATTCTTGTTACTTTTTTAAGTGTCAGATGAATAGTGGATGAAAAGAGGCATCCAACACTAAATTTTGGTCATTTACACCATTTAGAATAGGATAGATTTAGGGAGATGAAGTAGAGGAGAAAAAGTAAACAGTAAAGGAACTTCCTAAAGCAATGGACCTGAACCTTTCTAACACTAGAAACTGGTTTCATGGACGACAATTTTTCCACAGACCGAGGCAAAAATGGTTTTGTGTGCAATTTAGATCCGGTGCATGCGCAGATGAAGTTTTGTTCGCCCGCCTGCTACTTGCGCAGCCTAATTCCTAACAGGCCATCGATCAGTACTGGTCTGCGGCTCAGGTGTTGGAGACCCCTGTCCTAAATATTTCGTTTTCCAGAGTACTGGGTCAAATCAAAATTCACAAGCCTTCATGTTGTCTTTCTCTTACATAAATTTTCCTCTTGTGTTCTAGATAGCTAGTATGGTAAAATATAAAATGCATCAAATGAATAGCAAAGTTGAGCAATGTTAAGTTGAAACAGATAGCAGAACTTAAATGGAATATGTTTTGTTGACTTTCTTAATAATGGTCACTACACTATTCTGAATTTATTCTACTATAAACATTTATATGATTAATTACAGAATGAAAGTGGAATATATCTGAATCTGGAAGTTAATCCACTGTACTCAGTGGAATTCACTTCTGAGTGGATAGATTTACAGCACCAATTCATGTTAGGAAATTAAATAACAAAAAGAGAGGAACTATGTCAGCTCAACACACTATTTAGAAAGTTTCTCAGAACTATTTTGCTTCTACTTTAAAAGCATAAACAAAAAATGAAGATAGTAGAAAATAAATTAGATGACATCATAGCCATCTTTATATATTTATATTTTAATTATTTCAATTACAACAACACATTCATTGTATGCATAGATCTTCAAAATAATTATATGCATTAGACAATATTACTTACAGGTAATTCTTTAGCTAATTTGATGACCATGTTTTCAAGGTATTCCGGTAAACTTTTAAACTGTTGATTGGTTGGCTGAAAAAAGTGAGGACTTCTTCTTGCTAATAGTCTTAATGCTCTCCAGCCATAGTTAGAATTATTCACAACCCTATGTTACAAAATCAGAATTAGAGTTATTTGATAATTAGAAAAAAAGTTATTTTATTACATCAAAATACAGGTAGTCCTCAACTTACAACCACAATTGAACCCAAAATGTCAGTTGCTAAGCAAGACATTTGTTAAATGAACTTTGTCTCAATTTACGACCTTTCTTGTCACAGTTGTTAAGTGAATCATAGCAGTTGTTGAATTAGTAACATGGTTGTTAAGTGAATCTGGCTTCCCCATTCACTTTGCTTGTTAGAAGATAGCAAAAGCTAACCGTATGACCCCAGGACACTGCAAGTGTCATAAATATGAGTCAGTTGCCAAGCATCTGAATTTTGATCATGTGATCATAGGACTTCTGCAATGGTTGTTAAGTAGAAAAACGGTCATAAGTCCGGTTTTTCAGTGCCGTAACTTTGAACGGTCACTAAATGAACTGTTGTAAGTCGAGGACTACTTGTATATTTTGAATATATGTATGCATGAACAAGCAGAATTATGAAAAAAATGATTTGTGGAACATACTTAAATTCTTTATCAACCATGTTTTCAGGATCTGCTTGTTCTATAGCTTCTTCAAAAAACTCTTCTAACGTTGGCATATATTCTCTAGAAAATAAAGGAAAAGTAAGTACTTTATTTGAAAGGAACAAATGTTTATTAAAACTATTATCGCTTCTCTAAAATAATAAAACTGTTAGTTTTTCTGCTTCAACTTGTTTATGTTTAGAGTGAGAAATCCTTTGCATGAACAATTCAATAAATTATTATTCCTCTTATTACTATGTAGCCTATCATAAGGCATGTACATTCATTTGAAAAAAAAAAAAGACCATTTCATTCAGATCAAATTATAAAACGATAGCAGAATTAATTACAATAGAGTAAAATTAGTGCAAGTTGGAGAACCAGTCCAATTTCCAGGTAGCCTCATTACTGGACCGAAACTATGTCCAACATTGTTCTCTCTTCCAGGAGACCAGAAGGGAAATTTCTCTTTGCCTCTTCCTAGACAAAGAAAGGCAATGCACGCAAGAAAATAATGAACAATCACTTCCTGTCTCATCCTACATAGACTTCCTGCCAGCTGCAATTGGAATCTAATCCTTGCTAGGCCTGTGAAGGAGAAAGTTACAGGACAGCTGGAATGTAATGATAAATGCAGGTCTATCAAATGCTGACGCTAACAAAAACAATTCAAATTACACAGAAGGAACTCCAGAAGGTTGTGCAAATGCCACCTTGCATAAGGATCTGTGGCCTAGAGATATCCTACCTTTAATCTAGCACATCATGAAACTTGATATAAAAGTTGCAAAAAAACAAACAAACCCAACCCTATTGATAGACTGAATTATCATTTGTCCATTGTCTAGGGTGACCATATTTTGATTTCCAAAAAAGAGGACAATCGAAAAAAAAAATCGAAAAAAATAAATAAAAAAAAATCGGGAAAAAAAGCGCGGCCTCGAGACACAAATTCCCTTCTTTC